>PVIY010031007.1:0-30398 GCA_004026745.1 Myrmecophaga tridactyla | reverse complement strand
TGGACAGAGACCAGTCCAGCGGACGCCCCACGGCAGGGCACTCGGCCAGCAGCTGTCGGAGCATTATGTTTTGCTGTTTTGTGATATTTTTCACTTTTTGTCATTATTTGTTGGTGGGTGGCTGCTTACATGGAACAGAAAACTGAGAGAGGAGAGGGGCTATGCAGTGAAACGTGAAGAGAGAAGAAAGGCTTTGTTTCTCACACGCAGAGGCAAAGCCACTGGGCCTGGACAGGGGCTGCTGCTGGTGGTGGGAGCAGCAGGGGCGGGGGGAGGGAGCGGGGGTGGGGGGCGGGGCTTGAGAGAAACCGGGGTCAGTGGGGGGCACTGCCGGTGTGGCACGGCAGGGATGACATGGCAAGTGTCCATGACAGGGTCGCAGCGTGCGGACTGGACAAAGGCTTGTCGGCTGGGCAGTGCAGTTCACGGGCCTCAGTCCAGATGGGGACATGGAAGCGTCAGTACATCCAGTGATGGGACTATTGGTAAGACCACACCTTCTCTGCTAAGGCCTTAGGGCATCTTGAAAACCCGAGAGGCCCCCAGCGAGGCTGCCCCTTTGACATGGTAACGTGGGCTCCTGAGCCTTGGAACAGGTTCATGTGGAGTCCCAGACGAGGCATCCACACCACAGCCAGGCAGGCCCTCTTCTCTTGCTGGGGGGTGGGTTCAATCGCTCTCTCTTCTACCCTCATGAGTAAATTTGGGTGAAATTCTGTTCAGTCTTTGCAGGCACTTTTGTGTTAATTTGCACGCACGTTTGTGTTAATTTGCACGCATGCCAATCTGATCCTTACTCGAGTTTAAACCGTTTTCTCTCCTCTCTGGGAAGAGTCTTCTGTCGGCAGGACGGTTCCCACCAGGCAGCTGAAGCATGTGCTGAGATGCCCAGAGGCATTCACTCGGCTGTCCTGGCCTGTAAGTGTAAGAGATGACCCGTGGGTCGGAAGGGCAGGACGGTCTGGCTCGGTCCCCACGGACTGGGTCAGGCCACAGGAAGTTGCCCACAGAGTAGACGGAAAAGGCTCGTGGGGCAAGAGTCAGCCAGTGCATCGCTTACTCGTCCTGGTCACGCAGTGACGTTTGGTGAAGGAATGAGTGACTGCTTGTCAGCTCCTCACTGCTGGGAGAAGAAACCCCGACCAGACCTGGGGACACGTGTCGGGCAGGCCGGGCTGCTCCTTGGGTCTGCCCCGTCACCGCACCCCACTATCTGAGGCCCCTCCCCTCACTTCTCCACCAGACGCATAGGAAGGGACCCCACCAGCCGGTCATCTGCTCCCTCCTTGTCCACGGACGCTGTTTGCTGGGACAGGGGTGATTTAATCCGCCTGCGGAATCGGATCTCATCCAGTTTAGAGCCTTCTCTCCACTGGGCGTCTTCTAGCTTTCTCCTTGAAAACGTTTCTGATGCTTGTCTTTTAACTTATTATCTCAAGGAACTATTTTACTGAGATATGTGATAAACATGTATATGTATATTTGAACAGAAAAGCCAGCGCCCACATACCCACCGGTTTAATAGAATTATTACCAAACCACAGAGACCATTGACGCCCACTGCCTTTCCCTTCCCACTGGCCTCCTCTTCCCTGTTGTTAAAGGTGATCAATATTATGAGTTTTGTGTAGATGCCTCCTTTGGTTTTCATCACCATTTCACTGTACTCTACTATGGCAAATACCTGATTGGACTTAAAGCTTTTGGAACTGTCTGCAGGGGGTCATACTGCCTGCAGTCTTCTGAGACTTCACTTTTCACTCCGCCTTCCATTGCGATTCATGACTTCTCACCGGCAGCCGAAGTCCGTGCGTTTCCACTCTACCGGCCACTGCCTCACGAGTCGATCTGCTCATCTGCTCGTGCTAAGTTTGGGTCATGCACAGATTCTCTCCACCTTGGACCATGCTGTTCTGGGCAGCCATGAACGTGGCCCTGTCTGGGTACTGTGGCTGGACATGCGTACGGGCTTCCCGGGATTTGTGCAGCGCCAAGGCTGCAGAGTGACCCGAGCTGGTCGCACAGCTCTCTGCCCAGCTGGCACCGTCCCAGTAGCGCCAGGGGGTCCACCGGCCCCCGTCCTCTCCGAGAGGAGCTCACCCTGCAGCACATTTAAGTTTCTCAGTTATTTGTTTATTTGGATTGACTCATAGCTTAAAATATAGGAGGTTCAAAAGGCCATTTTGTGAAAAATATCCCTCACACCTTCAGTTTCTCTCTCTAGAGGCAACAAGTATTACCACCTTCTAGTCTGTCTTTACAAAAATAGTCTCTGCACAGCCAAGGAAATATGTGTGTGTGCCCAGGTATGTATGTATGTTGCACGTGCACATACGTGTACACCCCCCTGTATTTACACAAGCACAAGCATGGCATGCACACTGTTCTGCACCCTGGTTTTCCCTGCAATTTGTGAATTTTGGAGACTTTCATATTAGAAAATAACTCAAACTTACAGAAGCCTGCAAGACTATACAAAGAATAGATAAAGAACTCCCATATACATTTTACCATGATTTGCTAACATTTGCTGTTTTGTCACAATGTATATCATTCTGTCTTTGAAATCTCTTTGTCATCATTTTTGAATAATTTCAAAATAGGCTGCATACATCCTGCCTCATTGCCCCTTAATATTTCATCTTGTGTTTCTAGGAACGTTGTACCAGTATAGAGATATTAAATCCAGAAAATACCACTTTGATATATTTTTATCTATTATAAAGTCAAGATTTCAATTTATCAGTTGTCCTGAAATACACTTTATACCATTTTTTCCGGTATGGGTCTGGTCCAGAATGAATGCCTACATTTGGTTGGTTATCATCTTTTTATTCTCCTTTATTTTGAAACAGCCTTTTTAATCTTTCATGACTTTGACACTTTTGAAGAATATGGGGCAGATACCATCTTCCTCAGTTTGGGTTTGTCTGGTATTTCCTGCCTTTAGCTGGAAAGCACATGAGGGACAGTTGCATCCTCGGGGGTCACCCACCCAGATGCACAGAATGTCTGTTTGCTACTTTTGGGTGATGCTCGTTTTGATCATTTGACTCAGCCACTGGTCCGTCTCTCCATGGCATAGCCACTAATTTTACTTCTGTAATTAATAGGCACTTTGTGGAGACGTAGTTGAGACTATGTCAATTGATGATATCTGCCTCAATGAGCTTTTACTGCAAGGATTGCAAAATAGTGATGCTTCTACTTCTCCTTCTATCCTTCCTTCCATAGGTATCAATATTAGACTGTAAGAAAGAACTTTTCCTTTTCCCATTCATTAGTTCATTAACAATATCATCTCAGGGGTTCTTAATTTATTCAGTGAAATATACCATCACTATTTATTGTGATGCTCAAGGTTTCCAAAATTTGGCAAGCGAGAGACCCATCAGTCTTTCTTCTGTGTCCTTTTTATTAAGGAGTTTATTTATATGTAATAAAATTCTCCCATTTCAGTTGTGCAGGGTCCCCATCCCCCAACCAAGACCATGCAGTTTCTGTACCTAACATGTCCTGTGACCATCCACAGCCAGCATGGCTCCCCGCAACTGCTGACCCAAGCCACCGGGATCTGATTATTGTCATGTGCTTTCCAGCTAAAGGCAGGTAGTCTTGGAACTAACCCAACTTGGTAAGAATCTTTTAAAAAACCACTTTGCTGGGTTTGCGAGCGTCTGTTGGGGATTTTCCTGGGTCCCTCTATGAACAGGATTGTATTGTACATTTCCACATGCTGTCCTTGCTGCATTTGGGAACCAAGGTGATTGTCACCTCTTACAATGTGGGAAGACTGCCCTTTTAATCATTCCCTAGAAGAATATGTACAGTATCGGAATAACCCATTCCTGGAAAAGTGTGTAGAACTCACCTGTCTGGCCCTGTGTCTTCCTTGGGGGAAGGTGCTGATTCCATTTATTAAATTATTATGAAACACCCCGGGCTTTTTATTTCCCTTTGTGTCAGAGGTGGTAATTTTTTAAATAGACCTCTGACCTTTTAATCTAGCTTTAAAATTTAATAATTTAATGAAGCAAAGTTGTTCATAGTGTTTTTAAAAATTTTGTAATGTCTGCTCTATCTGCAATTATAACTTTAAAAATTCCTAATGCAGTTCATTCATTTTTTAGGTTTTTGTTTTTTGTTTTTTTTGTGTTTGTCAGAGAGTCATACAATTTATTGTATATTTTCTTTACAAACCAGATATCAACTGTGTTTATTGCTGTATGACGTATTTGTTTTCCATCTGGAGCCCTTGTGGGGAGAAAAAGCTTCCTTGAACGATTTTTTTCCAGGCAGATGCAGCTTTAATCCAGCTTGCTCTTGCAAGCCCGCCAGCTTTGTGGCTCTCGACCTAAGGTACACAGCTTCCCTGTGGCTGCTTCCCTGGAGTGGGAACCCCAGCCCTGCGGGGGCCCCCAGCCCCCACGGGGACCCCCCAGCCCCGCGGGGGTGGTTCATACCCAGAGCTCTCCCTTGGCCACCAGGAAGCCCAGATTTTGGGTTAGGAATGCTTGCTCACTCAGTCGGTTTAGCTTATTTATTTCTTGTGGATATAACATCCTCTCCTGCAACCTCACCAGTAAATTCTAAAGTATGCTTGCTATAATTTGTCCAGAGAATTTTATAGGAGGAGGACTTAAAGATATCTAGCCTGTCATGCTACTAGGAGCTGATGGCCATCTATTAAAGACCAATTTAAGGTGAAAGAAATTAGAAAAGAAAAACATGATTATATATGGTAGTGCTATCTAATAGAAATATAATTGGAGCCACATATGTAATTTAAAATTCTCTGGTAGTCACATTAAAAAAGAGGAAAAAGAAATAGGTGAAATTAATTTAACAGTATATTTTATATGACTCAATATATCTAAAATGTTACTATTTCAATATAATCAATATAAAAAGTATTAATAAAATGTTTTACATTTTTTGTACTTTCAAAATCCAATGTGCATTTTATTCTTACAGCAGAGCTCATGTTTTATGAGCCACGTTTCAACAGCCAAAGAGCCGTGGATTTCACGTGGCCACAGTGGTATGTGGCGTCTTTACTGTTTTTGTTATACCCATCCAGGTTTTCTCTTTATGCTCAATCTTTCAGATAATTTCCTGCTATGATAATTGTCCTTTGCCTATAGAAAGTAGTGTCAATATTTTCTATATTTTAGGAGAAATGCACTTTTTTTGCAGTTCTTTGGTTTAACAACTTTAATTCCCATTAGCCCTTGATATTGTCAAAATATTTGTTGTTTAAACAATTCTGTTTTGTTGAAAGCTACTTCAAACGAGGTATGGGTATGATGTCCTATTTTGGAGTTTAAATTTTCAGCAGAAAAATAAGCAGCCATTTGATGTATTTAGAATATGTTTAATTTATTTTTTATAGTTATTATTATTATTCTTTTGCATGGGCAGACATTGGGAATCGAACCCAGGTCTCTGGCATGGCAGGCGAAAATTCTGCCACTGAGCCACTGTCACACTGCCCCGTTTCTATTATTATAAAATGTGAAAGCAAAATAGTTCAGACTACGTGAGTGTTGCATTTTAGAAGCTGAGGGATGATTCAATTTTTCCATGCTAATGGACTTCAGGAATGACTTCATAGGTGTTATCTCACCTAATATACTTCATCTTTTATTTCACTGAACAGTTAAAATACAAATGACCTATTGCATATAATCCCTACCATGTAGGAAACTGTATGTGAGGCAGAAGGACAGAAGGAGGAGTAATTCATTCCCGTCCTTGTGAACCATTATCTGCTACCCACCTCCCATCAACCTATCATCTGCTCTTCAACCATTTTGTATCTAATCTATCTGCTGTCTATCACCTCTCTCCTCTCTGATCCGTCGTCTATCTCTTGATCATCCTCTGTCTACTATCTATCTAACCTATCTATCGTCTATCTGTATCTATCAGTTACTTATATCTGTATCTGTGGATTATTTATGGATATGCTTAGGAAGACTTTCTCCATGAAGTAAGTGGTGTGTGATTTTGTCACTGTAGGTTGGAAATTGGGAAAATTTTCACTGACGAGGTTGTACTTGATCCAGGTGTTAACAAGCTTGAACTGGCACGGTGTGCTCTTTTTTGGCAATAACCCCAGAATAAATTTGACTTACGGAGGCTGAGCAGTATTCCTAAAATAGCCATTTAATTCTTGCTGAATTCTGAAAATATTTATCTGCTTTAATTTCTTCCTTACTTATAGCTATGCTCTTCCACAGAACAAAGTAAAACATTACAAAATTATTAAAAATGTTCACCTTTCTTGAGAGAAAATTGTGAAGGTTGCTTAAAAAACATTTTTTTTGAAGAAAGGTATGTATTTACTTATAATATGATGACTGAAGATAATTTGACTCAAGATTTATGTGAGAACAAAGATATGAAATATCTTCCCTTTCAGATATTTTCCTGCTATAATAATTGTCCTTTGCTTATAGAAAGTAATGTTAATATTTTTTATGTTTTAAGAGAAATGCACTTTTTTTGCAGTTCTTTAGTTTAACAACTTTAATTCCCATTAGGCCTTGATACTGTCAAAATATTTCTTGTTGTTTAAACAATTCTGCTTTGTTAAAAGCTACTTCAAATGAGGTATGGGCATGATGTTCTATTTTGGAGTTTAAATTTTCAGCAGAAAAATAAGCAGCCATTTGATGTACTTAGAATATTTTTCCTAGAAATTTAAGAACTTAATTTTCCTTTCTTGGTTCATTAATTTCCTCTGATTTGTTGGTATAGAATTATGCCCATCCTTCCTCAGAATTTATGTGCAGTCATTTCCTCCCCTCATCCCTCCCTGCCTCCCCTCTTCCTTCCTCCTTCTCTTACTGTTTTCCCCTCCTGACTACAAACCAAATACTTGTCCTTGAAGATTACGGTTCCTTGAGTGGGTTACAGGCATTTCAGCAACAGTCCTGCTGCCTTCTCATTAATCTCGAGCAAAATCACGTCACACACCTTTCACCAGTTTGGAAAATGCATGAAAATGGGGCAAGTAGCTTGTGTTTGACCTTCAGTAATTTTTAATAGCCAAGAAAAGTGGTTGGTTTTCCAATTAACTCCCTTCAGAAGCTGCCACGGATTAATGAAGAGCATGCTCAGGTGAAGGTGAATTAATGAAGCGCATGCTCAGGTGAAGGTGAATTAATGAAGATCATGCTCAGGTGAAGGTGAATTAATGAAGCGCACACTCAGGTGAAGGTGAATTAATGAAGCGCACACTCAGGTGAAGGTGAATTAATGAAGCGCACGCTCAGGTGAAGGTGAATCTTGCACATCCTGTGTGAAGCAATGTTTTGTCAGGGAAATAGAGAGCTACAGAGTGGAGAGAAGAGGCAGCAGCCAGAGTGGCACGTCATCGCAGAGGCATCCCACCCTTCGTCTTACCGTGGTGAGGACCAGGGACCCATCGGCCAGGGGGTGAGGGCATCGCTGAAGCAGCTTGGGAGATGCAGCTCTCTGCATCGGGAAACGGAGCCCAGCAAATATGCCCTACGCTCCCACGGTCTCCAGGGGGAAAGGAGGCGCGTCTGCTCAGGTGAAGGTCTAGAAACGTAGGAGTGGTTGATAGTGGATTTTTTAATGTCGTCCAAATACAGATTTACAATGGAAACTATAGTCATAGACATCCATTGGCACCCAGCTTTCCTGAAAGTATTACTTGAAGGGTTCAGTTATGTAGACACCATCTGGGCCTCCTTTGGCTTAACTGCAGAGCCGAAGCCCCTGCCCTGGTCTGCCAGGGCTGCCATGGCAAACATTGCCCCAAGGGCTGGCTCCAACAGGGCCTGTGTCTCCAGGTGCTGGAGGCTAGAAGTCCGAGATCAAGGTACAGGCAGGGCGTGCTTCCTCCCGGGGCCGGTGGCCTTCTGGTCACCTGGTGGTGTCCCTGGTGTCCTCCATGTTGGCTCTTCTGGTCTCCACTGGCTTCCGGCTGCTTCCCATGTAGTCATCTCTGACTTCCGGCTTCCAGTTTCTCTGCATTACAAGGCCTCCAGGAATATGGATTAGGACCCACCCTTGTTCAGTCATCCTCACTCTAATGGAGAGCAACATCTTGAAAAGATCCTGTTGACAAATAAATTCACATCCACGGACACATAGGTCAAGATTAAGGACATGTCCTTGGTGCAGGTCTCTGGCTTAGCCCACCACACCTTCTGAAATTAAATGACATAATTGCCTCTTGACCCCTTCCCTAAAGAAGCTGCATCCTCCCAGACTGTTCTTCCAGGGCTCTATCCAGTCCCAAATGCACCATCCTCTCTCTGCAACCCGGCGTGGGGAGTAGCCAGGGATTCCCTGGGGCAGGATAAAAATGGTGGTCAGATTTGCAGCCCCTACAGAGTCAAGTCTCTAACTTTATGGGTTTTACTAGAGCACCATCAATTCCTTAAGTGTCCCATGGATCCCTACTCAAATATAAGCAAAGGATTATAATCCAAAGACAAACATGACTTGTTTGGTGACGATGCAGTGTTTGTAAATACTCACACTCTGGTGCTTCTCCAGGGGAGGTTGGAGCAGCTCGGAGAGCTGAATGGACATGTCACGATTCTGATCTCATTCAAGTCATGGCTTGATCTAGGACTCAGTTCCCTCATGTCACACGAAAGGGGGCTGGCCATTAAGTTTAGAACTGGACTAGCCTTTTCTGAAAAGTTTCCATCAGATAAAGTTGTGGTTTTAATGGATCAATGTCACAGGGGTCAAAGCGCTGCAAACCCAGAGCTGGTGATAGTGAAACTGAAATATGGCTGGGTTCAGTCCTACCTTCTACATTTTGCCTCCAGAGAATTATTATCAAATCCTAATAAATGATCTCACTGGCTTCACTCTAAAACCCCACTGCTTCTTCTACATCTGCTGTTTCAGTTTGCTAAAGCTGCTGGAATGTAATGTACCAGCAATGGATTGGCTTTTACAAAAGTGATTTATTAAGTTTCAAGTTATAATTCTAAGGCCTTGGAAATGTCCAAATTAAGGCACCAACCAGCGGATGCCTTCACTCAAGTAAGGCTCTTGGCATCTGGATTTCCTCTGTCATCTGTGAAGGCACATGGCGTTGTCTGCTGGCCCTTTTCTCCTGGGTTGGTTTCAAAATGGCTCTCTCAGCTTCTGTGGGTCCTTCCGGCTTCTGATGAGGCATTTTCTTTCTCTCTTAGCTTCTGTTTGCTCTCTCTCTTATAAAGGGTTCCAGGAAAGGATTAAGATTCACCTTGAATTGGGTGGGCCACATCTCTATGGAAACAACCTAATCAAAAGGTCCCCCCAACAATAGGTCTGCACCCCCAAGATTGGAGTAAAAGAATATGGATTTTCTGGGGTACATAACAGTTTCAAACCAGCACACCTGCATTTTCTGAAGTGTATTCTTAGGAATGATAATCTCCCAAGATATTTAGTCAGGGTGAAAAAAAAAAGTTCCCAGAGTAACAAAAGTTTTGGAAATACAAAACTTGCATATTTATCCCCTTTGTTGGAGAAAAGAAACAAAAATTCAAGGAAGTTGAAGACTCTGAGTAGTCCTGCATGATTAACAACAGTTTAAATATTTTCCCAAACTCTGTTTGACCAGAGTTGATTTTGAGTCATTGTTTTCAACATGCCGAGATCCTGAGAAACACTCTTTGCTAAACACTGCACGACATTGTGGTCAAAATGATCGTTCTAAATATGACTGTGTCGCAGTCCTGCTAGTGTTTCACTAGTTATCCACTGCCCATAGGATTAAGTTCTCAGCTACCTATATGGACACAAGACCATTTAGGCTATCACCCCTGGTTGCCTTGAGCTCATTTCCAAACACTTTGATATATAGGTTCACAGTCACTTCACTCACCTGTTTCCACATCCCATCCTGCTCTGTCCGCCCTCTGTGCAGTGTGCACCCTCTGTCTGGATGCTCCATTCCTCACCTTTTCCTGATAGAAACTCCTACTCAGCCCCTCAGATCCAGCTCAAGCACTGGCGCCCCTTGGGAGATTCCCTTGGGCAGGTGCCATTCCCTTGGGCAGGTCCCTTACTTCCCCTGCAAAACCAGCGGGATTTCTGTGCTTCTGAAACACATAGTGCAGAAACTTCTACCTGTTTTTATTTTAATTAAAAAATTTTTTATTAGAGATGTTGTGGGTTTACAAACAATCATGCATAAAATACAAGATTCCCAGTCACAGTCCATGGCCAACATCTCACGTTGGTGTGGAATGTATGTTACAATTGATGACAGCACATTTTCATAATTGTATTTTTAACAATAACTACCTTTGTTACAGTTGATAAAGATTATTAAAATCATAGTATCTATCATCTGTGATTTACAGGAGGTGTATTTCTTCCCACATGCCACCCACCGGTTAACACCTTGTATTAGTGCCAGGTATTTATTACAATTCACGAAGAACAGTCTTACACTTGCACTATGGACTATACTCCATCGTCTACAATGGGGGTCATTGTGCTATGTGGTCCTACCTTTTAATGCAGTTTTATTGACACACATTCATACACCATACAAACCGTCTGAAGTATACAATCACTGGCTCACAATACCATTCTACAGTTGTGCTGTCAAATCCCATGATCAATTTTAGAACATTTTCATTACTCCAGAGAAGAAATAAAAATAAAAAATGAAACCCAAATCTTCCCATATCCTTTATCATCCCCTATTAATGAGCCATAGTATCAGTGTAGTCCATTTGTTACTGTTGATGAAAGAATATTAAAATATTACTGTTGTCCATAGTCCTTAGTTTGCAATAGGTACATTTTCCCATATACTACTGTTTTAGTTAGCAAGCTGCTGGAATATGATATACCGGAAATGGAATGGCTTTTTAAAAGTCCCCTTGAGGGACTTTTAGGGTGGCGATGATGGCTCACTGGTAGAGTTCTCACCTGCCATGCTGGAGATCCAGTTTAGATTCCCAGCCTGCCCCATGTAAAAAAAAAAAAGAAAGGGGAATTTATTAAGTTGAAAGTTTACAGTTCAAAGGCAGTGAAAATGACCAAATTAAGGCACCAACAAAAGGTTACCATCACTCAAGAAAGGCCAATGAAGTTTGGGATTTCTCTTCCAGCTAGAAAGACACATGGCGATGTCTGCCAGCTTTCTCTCCAGGAATCTTCAATGGCTTCCCCAGGACTCTGTCCTTTCTGTTGACTCTGTAGGTTCTGGTGACTCTAAAGGTGTTTCCAAAATGGTTCCCTCTTAAAGGGTCCAGTAAGCAACCCCACCTTGAATGGGTGGAGACACATCTCATTAGAAACTGTCTAATCAAAAGTTATCACCCGCAATTGGGTGGGTCACAGCTCCATGGAAACAATCATAAAGGTCCCACCCAGCAATATTGTATGAAGATTAAAGAATTTGGGAGTACACAACAGATTCAAACCAGCACACCAACTCTATTATTAACTCCTTGTAATAGTGTCAAAATTTAATACCACTAAATATGGTGTAGATTTTTCATATGTACCCTTTATCATGTTGAGGAAGTTTCCTTTGATACCTAATTTTTGAAGTGTTTTTATTAAGAAGGGTATGCATTCATGCTGAATTTTGTCAAATGCCTTTTCTGCATCAATTGAGACGATCATGCATTTTCCTTTTTGATTTGTTAATGTGGTATATCACATTAATTGATTTTCTTCTGTGGAACCACTCTTGCATAAAACTGCTATCCAAGAATTTTATATCCAGCAAAACTGTCCTTCAAAAATGAGGGAGAGCTTAAAATATTTTCAGATAGACACTGAAAGAATTTGTGAACACTACAAGCAGATAGGAAAAGACAGGAGAAAAAGGTTTGGAGAGAGTGTAGAGATGAGGATTAAAAATGAAGAGAAAGAGAGAGAGAGAGAGAGAGAGAGAGAGAGAGAGAGAGAGAATAAAATCCCAAAGACAGAATCATAAAAGAAAGCATTCCTTTACAGTAATAACATTAAATGTTAATGGATTAAACTCCCTAATTGAAAGACATTAGACTGGTAGAATGAACTAAAAAACAGTACATCTATATGCTTTCTTCAAGAAACTCACTTTAGACCTAAAGACAAAAATAATTTGAAAGTGAAAAAGCAAGGCTAGGAGAATGTATGACATGAGAAGGAAAGAAAGAGGATAAAAACTGGGACTATGTAACCTAACGAAACCTACAATGGACAATGACAAAGATTAAAAGAAAGTCTTTATATAAGAACAAACGAATGACACCATTGCAAGGTGTTGAAGATGGGATGGTGTATGGAAAAATACAATTAATGTAAACTAGGGTCTGTAGTTAACATTGGCATTGGAGTATGCTTCCAATAATTATAACAAAGGCAATATACCAGAGCAAATTTTCAACAAAGGGGGATATAAAGGAGGGATATGGGATTCTTGTTGCTGGTCTCCTTTTTATTTTTCTCCTTCTTTTTTCTTACTTTTTCTTTTCCTCTTCTTTCTTTATGGAAGAAATGGAAGTGTTCACATATAGATTGTGGTGGTAGATGCATAACTATATGATTATACCAGAAGCCAATGATTGTTTACTTAATATGGGTTGTATGGTGTGTGAATAAAACTGTTTAAAAAATAAACAGAAGGATACAAGTGCTGGCGGAGGTGTGGAGAGAGGGATATACCTATGTGCTGTTGGTCAGCAGTCCCTCCGGAGGGCAGCGTGATGGCTGCACAGAAGGGTAAGTGCAGGGTTGCCATATGATCCTGCAACCCCATTATTAGTTACGGTCTTGGAAAAAGTGGAAGCAGGGACAGGAGTGGACGTTTAAACATTGGTGTTTATGGAGACATACGGAGCCATTATTCATGATTTGCAATGGATGGAGGTGGCCTGACGGTACATCGACTGATGAAAGGAAGGGCAAATGGTGCTGTACACGTACGATAGAAGGTTGAGTGACTGAAGAGGGAATGAAGCTGTGAGGCCTGCAGCTAGGTGAATGAACCCTGAGCACATTATGTTGAGTGAAATAAGCCAGAAATGAAAAGACAAGCATCGAAAGGACTCACTACTATAGCCTAACTATAATGTGCAAACTCTGAGAACCGAATTTGAGAGCGTAGATTATCAGGTAATGGAATATAGGCATTTTGGGCAATAGACATTTAGAGAGAACAGAATGTTCAGTGAGGCTTATTGTAAAGATTCCTTGATTGTAAACCCTCATACCAGTCACATTTATTTCTGAGTTTTAACTGTTATTTCTAAATTCAGAGAAGCTGGGAATTTTGTGTATAACCTGGTTATTCCCTGGAACTTTGGCAATCTGTGACACCTGAGACTCAGAGTTAGAATTCTGTCAACATTATCCCAGAGAACAACTTTTAAAGAAGTTGAAAAAGAAATCAGACTTCATCTAGAGACATGAGTAAAGGTGATCTGGTCAGGACTAAAGTAAATCAAAATACAGGGTAAAAGATGATATTGACTGTGTTTTAAAACTTCAAATTCTGTGTGAGACCAAATGAAGTGATGTTATTTGGTACAAAATATATGTTTTCTGTAGCACACTATCTAATTTAGCCTGTATGGTCAGTTTATTCAAACACCATAATTACATGGAAGCTTGACTAGGGAATGAAATATTGTTATTTTGTATAGTGTTTTAGTTGATTAATGCCACAGAACTGCAATATACTACAAGTAGGTTGACTTTTATAAAGGGAATTTATCAAGTTAAAAGTTCATAGTTTTAAGGCCATAAAAATGTCCAAAATAAGGCATCCATTACAAGACACCTTGACTCAGGAAAGGCCAATAGTGTCTGGAACACCTGTCAGCTGGGAAGGCATGTGGCTGGCCTCTGCTGGTCCTCTGGCTTCTGATTTTAGACAGCTACCAAGGGAAAGTTTTCTTACTGCATCTCCAAACTTCTGTGTGTCAGCTCTGAGCTTTTTCCAAAATGTTTCCCTCTTAAAGGACTCCAGTAAGCAGATTAAGACACACCTTGAAAGGGCAGAGACACATCTCTTTGGAAACAAGCTAATCAAAAGATCTCACCCACAACTGGATGGTCACGTTTCCATGGAAACAATTTAAAAGATTCCATCCTAAGCAATAGGTCTGCCCCTACAAGACTGGATTAGGAAAAACTGCATAGATTTTGGGGTACACAACAGTTTCAAACCAGTATATATAGGTTAACATAATAACCTGAAATATGCTGGAGTAATTTGGGCAGAAAATTTAAAAAGTATTTGCAAACTCTCCTTGAGGGACTGGGGAAAAATGTGGAAGTATTAAACTTCCCCAGATGGAAACTCTTGATATTCTTGCAAGCATTAGGGACTCCCAATTTAAAATGCTCAATCTTAGGGCTTACCCTTATGAAACTTACTCCTGCAAAGGACAAGCTAAGGCTATTTATAAGTATGCCTATGAGTCACCCCCAGAGAACCTCTTTTGTTGCTCAGATGTGGCCTCTCTCCCTAAGCCAACTCTTCAACTAATCTCACTACCATCTCCTCCTACATGGGACAAGACTCCCAGGTTTGAGCCTGGCCCTGGCATCATGGGATTGAGAAAGCTTTCTTGACCAAAAGGGGGAAATGAAATGAAGCAAAATAAAGTTTCAATGGCTAAGAGATTTCAAATAGAGTTGAAAGGTCATTCTAGGGATTATTCTTGTGTATTATATAGATATTCCTCTTTAGTTTCTAGTGTATTAGAATAGTTAGAAGGAATAACCTGAAACTGTTAAGCTGTAAAATCCAGTAGACTGGATTCTTCATGATGCTTGTATAACTATATAGCTTGTATTGTGTGACCATGTGATTGTTAAAACCTGTGACCGACACTCCCTTTATCCAGTTTATGGGCAGATGGGTAATAAAGACAAAATAAAAAAAAAATAATAGGGGAATAAGGGGCATGGGATGTTCTTATATTTTAATTTTTTTAGTGATGAAGATGTTCTAAAATTGATTGTGGTGATGAATGCACAACTACAGGATATCATGGGCCACTGATTGCATACTTTAGATGAATATATCTTAATAAAATTGCATAACAAATCAGCTGGCTGTAGACATGTGGCTCTATTTTTGGACTCTCAATTAATCCCATTGGTCAGTATGTTTACCGCTACACTAGCCCCAGGCTGCTCTGACCACCGCAGCTCTGTAGTGTGGTTTTAAGTCAGGAACTGAGTCCTCCAACTTCCTTCTTCTTTTTCAATGTTCTTGGTTATTTGGGGCCCCTTGCCCTTCCAAACAAATTTGATAATGAGCTTTTTAATTTCTGCAGACTGTTGGAGTTTTGATTGGGATTGTTTTGAACCTGTAGATTAATTTGGGTAGAATTGACATCTTGATGATATTTATTCTTCCAATCCATAAGCACAGAATGTCCTGCCCTTTATTCACATCTTCTCTGATTTCTTTTTGCAATGTTTTATAGTCTTCTTTGTAAATATCATTTACATCCTTGGTTAAATTTATTCCTAGATATATACATTTTTTCTAGATTCTTTTAATGTTATTGTAAATGGAATTTTTTTCTTGATTTCCTCCTCAGATAGCTCATTACTAGTGCATGGAGACACTACTGGTATTTGTGTGTTGATTGTACATCCTGCCACTTTGCTGAACTTGTTTAGCTCTGGTAGCTTTGTTTTAGAATTTTGGGACTTTCTATATACAGGATCATACCATTGGCAAATAGTGAAAGTTTTACTGTTTTGTTTCCAGTTTGGCTGCCTTTTATTCCTTTTTCTTACCTAGCTGCTCTGGCTAGACCTTCCAACAAAATGTTGAATAACATTTGAAGAAGAATGGTGACAGTGGGCATTCTTGTCCTGTTCCAGATCTTAGAGAGAAAGGTTTCAGTCTTTGACCACTGAGTACAATGTTAGCTGTGGGTTTTTCAATTTGCCCTTCATCATGTTGAGAAAGTTTCCTTTTATGTCTATTTTTCAAAGTGTTTTCTCAAGAAAGGATTTTGTCAGATGACTTTTTTGCATCAATCTAGACGATCATGTGGTTTTTCTCCTTTGATTAATGTGGTGTGTTACATTAATTGATTTTC
This sequence comes from Myrmecophaga tridactyla, assembly GCA_004026745.1. Lineage (NCBI taxonomy): Eukaryota > Metazoa > Chordata > Mammalia > Pilosa > Myrmecophagidae > Myrmecophaga > Myrmecophaga tridactyla. Next base: position 14,340 of record PVIY010031007.1, on the reverse strand, counting down.
TTGTGTCAAGCCATCCTTGCATACCTGGGAGAAAATAAACTTGATCATGGTGCATAATTCTTTTAATGTGCAGTTGGATGTGATTTGCTAGTATTTTGTTGAGAATTTTCGCATCTATATTTATAAGAGAACCTGGTCTGAAATTTTCTTTTCTTGTAGTATCTCTAACTAGCTTTGGCATCATTGTAATATTGGTCCCATGGAATAAGTTAATGTTTTCTCCTCTGCAATTTTTTGGAAGAGTTTGAGTACGATTGTTATTAATTCATTTTGGACTGAGTGGTAGAATTCATCTATGAAGCCATCTTGTCTGGGTTTTCTTTGTGGGCCGGTTTTTGATAACTAATTCAAACTCTTTTTTTGTGATTGCTCTGTTTAAGTCTTCTATTTCTTTTAAAGTCGGTGTAGATTATTTGTGTGTTTCTAGGGATTTGTCCACTTCATCTTTGTTGTCTAGTTTGTTGGCATACATTTGTTCATAGTATCGTCCTAGGATTCTTTTTATTTCTATAGGGTCGGTAGTAATGCCCCCTTCTCATTTCTGATTTTATTTATTTTGGCTTCTTCTCTTTTTTATTTGTCAGTCTAGCTAACTGTTGGTCAATTTTATTGATCTTCTCAAAGAATGAAGTTTTGGTTTTGTGGAGTTTTCTTTCTTTTATTTTTTTTAGTCTCTATCTCATTTATTCTTGTCCTAATCTTCTGCATCTCTTTATTTTTCTTTGCTTTTAGATAAGTTTGCTGTTCTGTTCCTCCAGTTGTATGATTAGGTCTTTGATTTTAGCTTTCTTCTTTTTAAAATATATGTATTTAGGGCTATACATTTCCCTCTCAGCACTGCTTTCACTGCATCCCGTAAGTTTTGATCCTTTTCATTTCTCTTAAGATATTTACTAATTTTCCTTGCAATTTCTTCTTTGATGAACTGATTGTATAAGAATGTGTTAATTAACTTCAATATATTTGTGAATTTTCTAGTTTTCTGTGTGTTTTTAATTTTCAGCTTCATTCCATTATGGTCAGAGACAATGCTTTGCATAAGTTAACTTTTTTTTTAATTTATTGAGACTTGTTTTGTGACCCAACATGTGGCCTATACTGAAAAATGATCCATGAGCACTTAAGAAGAATGCATATCCTGCTGTTTGGGAATGTAATGTTCTCCATATATCTACTAGATCTATTTCATTTATCATATTATTCAAGTCCTATTTCCTCCTTGAAGCTCTGTCTAGATGTCCTATTTATTGATAGTCTCTAACTATTATTGAAGTCTCCAACTATTACTGTAGAGACTTCTATTTTTCCTTTCAGTTTTGCCAGTACTTGCCTCATGTATTTTGGGGTGACATGGTTAAGTGCATAAATATTTATGATTGTTATTCCTTCTTAGTGGATTCTCTGTTTATTAAGATAGAGTGCCCTTCTTTGTATTTTATATATACTTAGCATTTTAAAGTCTATTTTGTCTGATGCTAGTATAGCTACCCTGGTTCTTTTTAGTTACTATTCCATGGAATGCATTTTTCCACCCTTTCAATTTCAACCTATTTGTGTCTTTGAGCCTAAGGTGAACAACATATAGTTGCATCATTTTTTTTTAATCCATTCTGCAATGTGTGGATTTTGACTGGGGAGTTCAATTCATTAACATTCAGTGTTAATGTGTAAAGGCAGTATTTACTTCAGCTGTTTTCTCCTTTTTTTTTTTTTTTTTTGACATGGGCAGGCTCTGGGAATTAAACCTGGGTCTCTGGCATGGCAGGCAAGAATTCTGCCACTGACCCACCATTGCACCGCCCTCCTTTGGTTTTTATATGTCATTTTTAAAAATCTCTTTCTTTATCCTTTAGTTACCCTTATTGATAATCTTCATTTCTTCATCCTGATGCAAGTGATTCTCTCCTGTATTTTCCTATCAAACTGCAGAACTCCCTTTAGTATTTTTTGTAAAGCAGGTCTTTTGTTGACAAACTCTAAGTTTCTCTTTATCTGTAGATATTTTGAACTCTTCCTCATTTTTGAAGGGCAGCTTTGTTGGGTAAAGCATTTGGGGCTGGCAGTTTTTCTCTTTTAGTACCTTAAATAGATCACACCAATGACTTCTCACCTCCATGGTTTCTGATGAGAAATTGGTGTTTAGCCTCATTTATGATCCTTAATGTGTGATGAATCACTATTCTCTTGCAGCTTTTAGAATTCTTTCTCTGTATCTTTGGCATTTTATATTATGATTAATAGGTGCTTAGACTAGGTCTATTAGAATTTATTTTCTTTGGAGAAAGTTGCACTTCTTGGACACATATATTTGTCTTTTATAAGAGTTGAGAAATTTTCATCTATTATTTCCTTAAATATTCCTTCTGCCACTTTTCCTTTCTCTTCTCATTCTGAGACACCCAGAACACATAGTTGTACTTTGTAATGTTACCCAAATCTCTGAGACACTGCTCATTTTTTCCTACTATTTTCTTTATCTGTTCTTCGATTTATAAGATTTTTTTTTTTGGCATGGGCAGGCACCGGGAATCGAAGCCAGGTCTCCAGCATGGCAGGTGAGAATTCTACAACTGAGCCACCATCACACCACCCAGATTTATAAGATTTTGGTTGTCCTGACTTCTAGCTGCCTGATTCTTTCTTGTGCCTGTTCAAATATGCTGTTGTATGCCCCTAGCATGCTTTTAATCTCTTCCATTGTGCCTTTCATCCACATTATTTCTGTTATTTTTCTATGTATACTTTCAGATTCTTCTTTATGCTCACACAATGCCTTCCAAATATCCTTTATCTCTTTATGAATATTTTCCTTCATCTCTTTAAATTGATTTAGGAGATTTGTTTGATAATTTGTTCCAAATTCTATGTCTCCTTCGAAGATTTCTTTTTCCCTTGGTTTGGCCATATCTTCCTATTTCTTGTGATTTTTTGCTGATGTCTAGACATCTGATTATCTTGATGAGTTTACACTGAAAGTCAGCTTCTATCTCTTGCTTAAGGTTTTATTGTTGATTGGCTTTGTGTTAAGGCTCTTCTTTGATGGTTAATCTGCCTTATTCTAGACCCTTAGAATAGTCAGTGTATAACTGATCAGATTTTTTCAGCTCTTCTAAATCAGATTCTTGCACTGGATATGTGGTACAATTTTTGCGATTACACTCTGCGCAATCGTTTCACCTCCAGGAGAAAGCTTCCATTCTTTTGTACCTTCTTTGGTAATCTTGATCTGTTCTATTTGTTTTTATGCAGAATCTTCTCCCCAGCTCCTGTGATTTGTCTAAGTACCCTCCTTCACTAGGTGTCCTATTGTCCTTACACTTTTCATTTCTAGGGATCTTCTGCCTTACAGCTGTTCAACTTAACCCCCCTCCTGTGGCTGTTTTGTCTCTGGTTTCTTCCCCTATTAGGGCATTGTGCCCCAGGGAGCCAGGTGAGGTCAATCCAGAAAGGTGGGTCACTCAGAAAAGTCCACCTGGCATTTAGGTGGTCCAGCCAATGCAAGCTGGACTGACTGAGTGTGCCACTTTCCAGCTGCGGCTTCTCTATTAGTTTTTCTTCCCCCAGAGGCCCTAACGTGTGTGGCTCTCCCAAGCGGCTTGTGTCCTGCCCTGGGTCTCTGAGGACATGGGATCAGGTGCCTGGGAGTGCCGCCCCTCGGATTTTGTCCACTGCTGTGAGTGGCGGTCAGGTCTGGACTGTGGAGGGAGGGATCCCAGCCTCTCTGTCTCCGAGGGGCTCCTGAGCTGTGCAGGACCAAGTGAGGTCAGGGAGAGGGCCAGCGCTCCAGGACGACAACGTCCAACCCTATGTTACTTTTTCTTTGATTCGGCATTTGTGGAATTCTTCTCCAGTCCTGACCATCCTCCAGAGTTTTAAGCAAGTGGTATTTGTCTTTTATTCACTGACTCTCTGGGGAGGCTTTTTCGAGGGATGTCTCGCGTTACCATGTTGATGAATGCTTTACATAGATCTTCTCTGCTGTGCTCCAAACACTTTGATGGCCAGGCTGTGACATATTTATATTAACAGTTTTTTCAAGTGATTCAAAGTAAGACTTCAGTAAATTATTTTAAAAGAACAAATGAATTTATGAAGAAAACGTATAATACATAATTGTAAAAGTAAATGCAATTTTCCAAACCCACTTACATTCTCTAAAATTCTCCTTGAGAAGAAAAAAGGCATATGTAGAAACTATTTTTAATTATTTTAATGCTACTTTTTACTTTTTTCCCCCCTTTTAGGCTATTAGGTTCACATCCTGCTTCAGGGCTCCATTTCATATTCTTGTGAGCTGATCTTATCTAGGCAAATTCATGAAAATTCTATGTGAGTTGAAAGAAACCACACAGATCTCAAAGTGCAGTTATTCAGTTCCTATAGACTTATTCTGTACATATTTGTGGCGTGCAGAGTATCTGTATACATTATTTGTTGTGGGGTTGAGTGGCGTGGTGCTTAGGACAAATGTCAAAAAGATAAAAGTGTTGCTTAAGCTGAACCCCAGGGAGGATTTTGTTGACTAGACTTAGAAACAAATGCAAATCGGAAGAGGAATTTGCAACTTGGAGAACGCAGGAATGAAACTGTTGGAAACATGATCAATGTCACCAGCAGTGCAGAATCCCAATAAACCCAAAGGCAATGCTAAAATATAGCTCTCTGCAGCATAATGTGGTGTCTTTGTGCAATATCCTTGTTTATCTTCTTTCATTAAAGTGATAAATGAATTTCCAACTACCCTTGAGATTTCATAACTCTCAGATGCAATGCTTCTCTCTTTTAAGATGATTTGAAAAATCAAATATTCCAAATCCCATATTGGCAATACTTAGAATGCTTGGACAAACAAATGAATCTCTTTACACTTAATTATACAAGAAGAAAGCTCAGATTTTACTTGTGCTCCCTGCAATATTTTCTCTTACTTCAGCAAACTGGACACAAATCCATAAGGATATCCCCTTAAGGGGACACTTCCCAGTAATGACAGTGTTTGGTTGGATGCAATTAAAGCCTTCCTAGAGGGTGAAATGAGCGGGATTTATCCTCAAAGATGATGCTGTTGACCCTCCACTATTCAGACATGCACTTGAATCCCTTCCCACATGGAGAAGGTTAGACAAAGCCATCTGCTCAACTGCTTTATGGAAAGTGAGTCTCGTTCATTTTTCCTTCAACAAGAATCTATTGTGTGCTGGGCATGCCTCAGGGATATCCTGCAAATGAAGATGGCTTACTTTATCCTAGAGGAGAAGGGCAAAAGAATGGCACTTGCAGTACAATGGTTTAATTTTATTCTAAGAGTAAGGGCAGCTTCTCTGGGAGTGCATGGAAGAGCAGCTAATCCGGCCCTTGACACATTGGAATGGCAGAAACTCACCGTGGCAGCACGGCTGGGAGGCAAGCTAACCGAACAGCTTCATTAGATACCCAGTTTTCAGCTGGGTCACAGAGTCTTTCTCTATGGGCTTTTTCTTTTTCAGCTCCTTGGCCTTTGTTGGGGATTAAATCATGTTCCCCACCAAGGGCACATTCAGGTCCCAACCCTTGGTCCTGTGGTTGTGACCACATTTGTAAACAGGACTTTTGAAGATGTTATTAGTTAATGTATGCCCAAACTGAGGACCTCTCAAAAGGGCTGAAGTCCTTATAAGCAAAGGAAATTGGGCACAGAAGGAGAGGCCATGGGGAGGAGCCAGGAAGCTGGAAGTCGAGAGAAAGCAGAGGAGGAAGGAGAAGACGCTGCCATAAACATTGCCACATGATGGGAAAACCAACCCAGAAGGCCACCACAGCCAGCCCTGGGACACCAGCCCCACTCTTCGCAGAGAAAGCATCCATTGATGATGACCTGATTTTGGACTTCTAGCATCAAAATTGTGAGTCTATACCATGAGCCCATGGTCTAAACCAAACCATTGTGGGGTATTTGTTTTAACAGCTGGGATGTTAGTGTGACATAACCGCTAACCTGATGCCAGCATGGGATGTGGCTTCTCAGCCTGTGACAAGTTGCTGTCCGAGTTATGTCTATTAATGAAACTAGAAAGATTTTCTTCTTACAGCCCAAAGAAATCTATATTTTGGCAGCATTTGTAAGAAATTCAAATTATTATGCATTAATTTTAATGCCTTGTTATTTGAATGATACACTTAAAGAAAATAAAAATGAGAGATAAGCACATCCCCATCATAATGATGGAAATGAAAATTATGGGAAGTGATGATATGTACTGCATTATCTCTGCTTTTTTTCTCTAAATTATGACACTGAAGCATGGAGGAAAATGTTATGTGTTCAGATTTATACCTTTAAGCATAGAAATGAGGTTTCTTGGTTCTTTGGTAATTCTAACCATTATCATCATCATCATTGCTTTTTATCTATTATCTAATGATTATCTATTTATTAGGTTGAATTATATGACATTATCATAGTGTAGGCAAAGCATAGTTGATTGTTGGCAGTGTTACATGGTTCAGTCCAAATTGTTGGCATAATCTAGCATTTAAACAGTGGGTTCTGTGGGACAGCAATATGATGGTGTATTAGTTAGGGTTCTCTAGAGAAACAGAATCAACAGGGAACACTTGCAAATATAAAATTTATAAAAGTATCTCACGTGACCACAGGAATGCAGAGTCCAAAATCCGCAGGGCAGGCTGTGAAGCCGACAACTCCAATGGAGGGTCTGGATGAACTCCACAGGAGAGGCTCACCAGCTGAAGCAGGAATGGAATCCTCTGAATCCTCCTTAAAAGGCTTCCCATTAGATTAAGCATTACTCATTGTAGAAGACACTCCCCTTTGGCTGATTACAAATGGAATCAGCTGTGGATGCAGCTGACGTGATCATGATCTAATTCTATGAAATGTCATCATTGCAACAGACAGGCCAGCACTTGCCCAACCAGATAAACAGGTACCACAACTTGGCCAATGAACCTGAGCATGACAGATGGTGATTGTAAAGAGATGAAGAAGCAGAAGTTGAGTTACTTCAATTTTAAAGTAGGGCAGCAAACAACTGACAGTCTTTGGGGAAATCAGGGTAGCTTGGAAAGGACAGTTGCTATGTCAGACGCATTCTGCACTAATTTTTGTACCTTTCCTGGGTGAAGTCTTCCTGTCAACACTGCCCCCTGCAAACCCTTTCTCTGATCCTGGCCCTACCCCCATGGGGAGGACACTCATCCCCTATAACCCGGCTCGAGCATCCCTCCTCCTGAGGCTTTCCTGGACACTGGTCCTTCTCCTACCACACAGCAGAACTATCTGCTTTGTGCCTCTGCTTTTTTCTGTCCAGATGTCAGTTACTGCAGCTGTGACTGGAGACACAGCTCTACCAGTCCATAAGCCACGCCCTTTATTTGATATTGCCTCACCAGTCTCTTCAACAGTTTTCAACAGGTTGTAGGTGCGTAATTAGTGCATGTGCAATAATTCCTTATAGCCCCCCATGTTCCCACCAGGCCCTGATGTAACTTTTTCTTTCTTTTAAAAATGTTTTCAATTAAAAAAAAGTTTTTATTTTGAGACAATGTTAGATGGGGGTTGCAAAATAGGACAGATGGTTCCCCTATACCCTCCACCCAGCTTCTCCCAGTGATCACGTCTTCTGTGATAACTGTAATTCAATTATCAGCATGAAGAAATGACCACTGGCATTACGCTATTAACTATATGTAGACTCTGTTTGTACTGCATCAGTATTTTCACTGAAAATCTTTATTTTCCTGGATCCGGTCGAGTACAGCACATTGCATTTAGTGTTTTCCTCCAATCTGTGATACGTTCTCCGTCTTTCCTTGTTCATGACAGGCAGCTGTGACAGTTGGGTTTGTCTAGTGCTTTCCTTGTGGTGACGCTGGGGATATGGGTTTTGGGGGAAACAGCACCAAGGCAAAGTGCTCTTTTCATTGCATCGTCCCACAGGCTGCTCTGACGGCTGTCAGCCCATTCCTGCTGATGTCGCCGTGATTGTTTGGTTAAGGGACTGCTGGCCAGGCCTCTCCACGGTAAAGTTACTAATTCAACTCTTCTGTAGTAACACGCCCTTAGCAAATACATCATCCCTCTATTCAACAAACAGCAACTGACTCTACAGTGGGCCAGATACCATGCTAGGTACTGGTATTTAACAACCACAAAAATGACCCACAATTGCTTCTTCAAGTAGTTTACATTCTGGTGGGAGAGGCACACAATAAATAAGATGAATAAGTAGACTATGAAGGGTATATGTAGTGATGTGTGTTAAAGAGAAAAAAGACAAAGGGGGGGAGAGGGCAGCTGACATTTCAGGTAGGGCTGTGAGAGATGGTCTCACTGGGAAGGTGAGTGTGTTGGTCTGAAATTGTCATGTGCCCCAAAAGCCATGTTCTTTTAATCCAATCTTGAGGGGGCTGACCTATTGTCGGGTGGGTCCTTTTGATTGGTTGTTTCCACGGAGACGTGACCCCACCCATTCAAAGTGGCTCTTAATCTGCTTACCGGAGTCCTTTAAGAGAGAGGCATTTTGAAGGAAAGCGCAGATGTTTGAAGAAAGAAAATGCCCCAGCAGAAGCCAGAAGGACCCACAGGAGCTGAGAGGGCCATTTTTAAACCAACCCAGGAAAGAAGGGCCGGCAGCCGCCACCATGCGCCTTCCCATGTGTGTGCATTTGAAAGGATAATGTCTCCCAGAAAAGCTGTGTTTAATCTTGATTCAATCTTGTTGGGGCAACTGTTTCTTTTAATCCTGATCCAATAATTTAAATTGGAACCTTTGATTGGATTATATGTGGAGAAGTGACACACCCAATTGTGGGCATTAACTTTTAATTAGATGGAGATTTGAGTCCACCCATTCCAGGTGGGTCATGATTAATTTTCTGGAATCCTGTAAAAGAGGAAACATTTTGGTAAAAAGACAGAAACTCAGAAATGAGAGAAATCTCAGAACTAGCAGAGAGAGCAGATGTAGACACGTGGAGAACAGTTACTTCAGAGAACAGGGGCACGGATGTGTAGAGATGCTTGGAGCCCAGCAGATGTTGCCATGACATGTTAAGAGCCAAGGGGAGTCGAGAGATGAAAACCAGCCCTGGAGAAGCAAAGTGAGGACCCCCCACAGGAACAGAGGCTGAAAGCATCAGAGCCCAGGAGCAAGGGACCAGCAGATGCCAGCCACATGACTCCCAGCTAACAGAGTGTTCCTGATGTTACCAGACAAAGGCTGTGGATTCTTCGCCCGACGCACTCAATGACCAATTCCTGAGACACTGGGTTTCAAAGAGAGAAAGAGTTTATTACTACCCACGAAGCAGGACAGCAGACAGCCTAAAGGCCCAAAATCTGTCTCCCCAAACAAAGAGGATTCAAGGTTTTTAAGGATTCTAGCAAGGGAACATGAGGTCATTTCAGATAGTAAATTCAAAGTAGCAAAGCGGAAAAGAAAACATTGTTGTCATAAGTTAACATAAGTTGAAAGGAGCTGTCTATCTTTCATTGGCAGAGCCTGGCAGAGCCAAATGACAGAGCCTAGTGGAGCCAAAAAGAAAACACTGTTAGCATAGGTTAGCATAAGGAGGCAGAGCTATCCATCTTTTAATGGCAGAGCCTAATGGATATGATTTGCAAATGTAAGGGACTGAGGCTAGTTAATGGTTATAAGAAAATACCCAAATAAGGGGCACTGCAGCTTTCACAGCCACACGGGCACCACATGAAAGATAGGGCCTTTTACAATCCTTCCAGATGTCCAAACAGCTTAATTACAGTTCAGGGCTTCTAGGTCCTCTCCTTGTCCATTCCAAAATCCCCCAAAGCAAAAGGAACATTTATATAATGATTCAGTAATTAAAATCATCCTTTAAATCTTGAGTTCTAAGTTACAGTGACCCATCATTCTCTTGAGTGAAGGTAACCTCTTGTTGGTGCCTTAATTCAGACACTTTCTTTCCTTCGAACTGTAAACTTACAATTTATTAAATTCCTCCTTTAAAAAGCCATTTCAGTTCTGGCATATCACATTCTGGCAGCTTGCAAACTAGCACACCGTGTTCCAGAGAAACCCAGATGCCATTGGCCTTTCTTCAGTGAACGTATCCTCTTGTTGATGCCTTAATTTGAACATTTCCATGGCCTTAGAACTGTAAGTTGTAACTTAATAAATCCCCTTTGTAAAAGCCAATCTATTTCTGTAGATTGCATTCTGGCAGCTCTAGCAAGCAGTGACATTTGAGTCAAGACTTGAACAAGGAAAAGCAAAAGCCCTGGTGATGTCTGGAGATGAGTGCAGCAGGCAGAGAGAAGAGCAGGTGCAAAGGCCCTGTGATGGAAATGGCAGGGAGGCCAGGCCAGTAGGGTGGGATAGGTGAAGGGGGAGACTGGTCGGAGACCAGGTCAGAGCACAATGGAGGATGCGGTGGCAGAATGTGAGTCCCTTGCAACTCAAGGAAGAGTCTTTGGATTTTATTCTGCAGGAGGTAGGCAGCCATCAGAGTGAACACGGGAGTGATGGGACACAATGGACATTTTTTTTTTAATTTGCATATGGGTAGGAGGCACCAGGGATCGAACTCCAGACCTCCAGCACGGCAGGTCGGAGCTCTGCCTGCTGAGCCACGGCAGCCGCCCACAATGGACATTTTAACAGGAGCACATTCACTACTGTGCTTGGGACAAACTAATTATAGACAAGGACAACAGCAGGGAGGTCAGCTGGCAGATAGTGTGACATCCAGGCAAGCAGGGATGATGGCTTGGACCAGTGCAGCAGCATGGAGCCGATGCAGGGCTCAGCTTCTGGATGTATTTTGAGGTAGAGCTGTGAGGATTTAGTGACAGCTTATGTGATATAGAGAGAGTGGTCTGGGATGATTCCAAGCTTTTTGATCTTATGTGTAGCTTTTATGGAGATTTGAGGGGCAAAGGCTGGGAGTATACGAGGAGGTCAGCTTTGGGCTCTGAAGGATTTGGTTGCTTATTAGAAGTGTGGAGTAAGTGGTGGCGTTTATAAACCTGAAGTTCAGGGAAAAAGCCCCTATAAAGAGATAAATCTGGGAGAGATCAGTATTTCAACAAGTCCTGAGAATGGATGGTCAACAATGCAATGAGTGTAGGCAGAGAAGAGGCTAAATCCAAGACGGAGCCCTGAGTGCTCTAACCTTTAGAGGTGAGGGAGGTGGGGCGGAGCCAGGAGAGGCCACTGAGGAGCTGGGCAAGAACCGCCCGCCTCCTCTCGGGGTGGTCCACTTAGGGAAAGGACGGGCCACTTCCTTCACGCTGCACAGCTTCTCTACGCTACACCACAGGGGACGGGCACAGGTTTGTCCCAAAGGGGACAGAGAGGATGTCGCTGCCATCATCTATCACGATTTATAAAGAATGAAAAGGTGTACTTAGATTGTTAAAATGTGCCTGTTACCCTCCTGCAGTGGGGAAAAGGACGACAAGGTGGCTGCTTGCTTCTGCTCTGGGTGGCTGCCCACCCACCTGCCCGCCCACCTGCCCGCCATCCTGCCCGTTGACCTACCTGCCGCCAGGGCTGTGGCATTGGCCGCTGTGACTGCCGTCTGCCCACAGTGCCCCAAACAGCGACGTGAAGGTACCCAAGGGCAGAAACGGCCTGACAAAATCAAAACGAACAGCTGCAGGGTCAGAGGCCCAGGCTGCAGGGCACCCAGTGTTGAGCGGCCCAGCTTGGCAGGATGTCTCTCTGTGGCAGGAAGGCCCCACCTGCTCTGTCCCAGGCAGTGGCATAAGCTCTCCGAGCCGGAAGCAGCAGGGCCAGGACCCAAATTCAGGACCTTGGGATGGATATAAAGTAGCTCCAACTGCACATTCGCATCAAAACCTACTACAAGAGCACAGAGAAGTGCGTTGGCATCTGGGAGAACAAAGGGCTAGGGACGTACGCTATTTGCACAATTATGCAAGCCCGGCAGTAGATTCTCTGGTCAGTCCTCTGTGGAGAACAGCCGAGCAAATAAACAGAAGCAGAATAGGAAGTGAAATGCTTTGATGGCACCCTTTCTTCTGTAAAACACATTCCAATGACTTAGACTGGGCAAAATTTCAGAAAGCTTCTAAAGGGAACAACGCAGTACCCCTGAGGTTGCATTCTTGGGCTCAGAACCTGGGGGAATTCACAGACCTCGGCCCACCCGGGGCCAGCCATGCCGTCCCCAAGGCAGCCATCCGTCCCCATTGCACCCAGGATTTTCTGTCTTTTTGAGACTGAGGTGTCATCCTGACTAAGCGACATAACTAGAGCCATGGGCAGTGGGTTCCTCACAGCTCATCCGTCACATCATCTCTCTTGCCCTCAGTTTCCCCAACTGTAAAATGGTGATATTTATTTGTGTTGTAAGAAAAAAAAAAAAACAGATCTAGGTAAAAGTACCTAGCAGTATGCCTGGAATATAACAGATACTTAATAATCCCTTGTACCGTAAAGGAGTAAAAAGGGGTAGATATTGGAAGGGGCTGATCATTTCCCAAATGAGGAATAATTGTGATCTATCCATGCAAATTGCTGATGGGAATGCTATTTGGAAATGAGATAAATACTATCTTGAAAACAAAATGTGGAACAAACTGCCCCAAAGATAATTCATGCATTTTAATACTTATGAAAAGCGGACAGCAAATTTTGCTGCTTTTGTTTAAGGATTTAGCAGAAATGCAGATCGTGTGATTTATCTTTCAAGCTCAAGTCCATTCCCACCAGTTTCCCTCCTCCCCGTCTCTTGCTTCTGGGATGCGAGAGTCACCAGGATTCTATCGAACAGGACAGGGGGCTTTCTCAGCACCACTCCTTCAAGCCCATTATGCAGTTCACATTTAGGTTTATTGTTGTTTTATGGTTTGAATTAGAGAGCTTTAAAAATATTAAATGACATTTGTCTTGGTTTGAAGCTGCTGTGCAGCCCCCAAAAGGCCATGTTCTTTTCATCCATCTCTGAGCGTGCAGACCTAGCATAGGTGGAATCTTTGATTAGGTTATTTCAATCTGAGGTGTGACCACCCCATTCAAGGTGGGTCTTAATCCTTTTACGGGAGCCCTTTATGAGAAGCTAAAGGACAGAAAAAGCCAGAGAGCTCAGAGAAGCCCCAGAAAAGCTGAGAGATGAAGATACATTCACAGAGGCTGAGAGAGGAGCCACTGAAACCAGAAGCCGAAGCCATGAAACCCAGGAGAGAAGGACCAGCAGATGCCAGTTGTGTGCCTTCCCATGGGACAGAGTGTCCTGGGTGCCAGGAGCATGTCCTCAGAGTCCAGGTATTGTCCTGTTAACACCTTAATCTGGACATTTTCATGGTCTAAGAACTGTAAATTGTAAGTTAATAAATGCCCGTTGTAAATGTCAGCCCATTTTTGGTATATTGCAATCTGGCAGCTTTAGCAAACTGATACAAATTTTGGTACCAAGAAGTGGGGCTCTGCTGCTATTTGCAAATACCAAAATGCTGGAGTGACTTTACAAATGGACAAGGGGGGCAGTTCTGGGAGAATTGTGAGCTGCTGCATAGAAAAGGCCTGGGTTGTTTTGAAGAAGCTGTTGGTAGAAATATGGGCTCTAACGCACTTCCAGTGAGGCCTTGGGCAGAAAAGATGAGTGTGTCATTGCCAGCTGGAAGAAAAGACGATCCTGGCTTTAAAGTGCAGAGAACCTGGCAAAATTGAGTCCTGGTGTGGGATGGAATGCAGGGTTTGGAAGTGACAAGTTGGGATATTTAACTGAAGATATTTCCAAATTAAGTGTGCAAAGTGTAGGCTGGCTTCTCCTTGCAGCTTATAGTAAAATGCAAGAGGGAAGGGATAAGCTGAGAACTCTTGGGTACAAAGAAACCAAAAATTAATGGCTTGGAAAATTCTGAGTTTCTGGAAAGTGAGTCACCAGAATGCTGTCCCATGTGAGGATTTGAGCAAACGTGGAACCACTCAGCCATTTCCGTGAAAGTCAGGCTCAGAAATGGGGTCATCCAGAGAGGATTTGTGGAAAGTTCTATTTCTGAAAATTGGAATCCTGTGTGTTGCATGCAGAACCAATCAGTTTTTTTTGTTTGTTTGTTTGTTTTTTTTAGATCTGTATGAATGGAATCACTGCCAACCTGGATGAAAAGACACAGATTGAAGGAAAAGGGACTTTAAAGGCAGAACCAGAAGAACCAATATCTGGATCCAAGAAACCTCAGGCCAGGAGAGTGGACCCACCCGTTCAGCAGAAGAGGGTGAATCTGCCCTGCAGTTTGCAGAGGGAGGGCCTCCTGCCCCATTGTTCAGGATGAGTGTGGCCACTCCAGGCTTCAGAGAGGGTGACCCCCTTCCCTGGGATTGGGAGAGTCTC
>PVIY010031006.1:0-30382 GCA_004026745.1 Myrmecophaga tridactyla | reverse complement strand
CTTAAACAATGGGGACTTGATTGCTCTTGGCTTCAAGGCCAGGACAAAGTTCAACTTGGGGCAATGCTTACCCCAACAAAACTGGCCTTCTGTGGCTGGGTCCTGGCCTCTCTGTACATGGCAAGGTCCCTGGCACCTCCCTGGCCTCTCTGTCCTCTCCCAAGCTTCCTTGAATTCCAGCTTCCTGCCTCCCATGGCTTTCTCCCTCCCTCTATCAGCACTTCACTCTCTTATAAAGGACTTCAATCTCAGATTAAGACACCTCATGATTGGGCATGGACCACCCTAACTACTCACCTCATTCAAAGCTCCTGCTCAGTATAGGTCACACTCACAGGCCTGGATTAACTTTAAGAATGTGTTTTTCTGGGATAAATGAAAGCAAGGGGTAAGGGGTATGGTAGGTATAATCTTTTTTTCTCTATTATCGTTTTATTCCTTTTTCTGATGTCTTTTAATTTCTTTTTCTAAATCGATGCAAATGTTCTAAGAAATGATGAATATGCAATTATGTGATAATATTAAGAGTTACTGATTGTATATGTAGAATGGAATGATATTTTAATGTTCTTTTGTTAAGTTTTTTAATTAATAAAAAAGTTTATAAAAAAGAGGTTAATGTGTTTTAACAAATGCACATAGTCATGTGTCTATAATGACAGTATTCTACAGAATAGATTCACAGCTCTAAAAATTACTCTGTGATTCACCTGTTAGACCCTGCTCTCCTCTTCCAAATCCCCTGGCAATAAGTGATCATTCTATTGTCTCTATTGTTTTGCCTAATCCAGAAAGTCATATCATTGAAATTCTACTTATGGATCATGTTTAGACAGTTTCTTTCAGTTACAAGCTATCATTCAAGTTTATTCTGAATTTTGCAACTGGAGAGAGTATTTATTTCTATCACTGAATAATATTCCATTGTATAGATAGAGCAGAGTTTGCTCATCCATTCACTTAAGTACATCTTTGTTGACTTCAGATTTTAGAGATTATAAGTAAATCTGCCATAAACATTCTCTTGCAGGTTTTTGAATGGCCTTAAGTTTCAAATCATCTGTATAACTAACAGCACAATTTCTGAATTGCATGGTGAGATGATGTTTAGTTTTACTATAAACTGCAAAACTTTCTCCTGGTCATACCATTTTGTATTCTCACTAGCAATGAATGAAAATTCATACAGACCCCCATCCTCATGAGCCATTGTTATTGTCAGTGTTTAGGTTTTTAGTATTCTAAGAGGTGTGTGATGAAATATCATTGTGGTTTAATTTTGCATTTTCTAGTGACAAACGATGTTGAGCATCATTTCACATGCTTACTTTCCACCTGTAGATCTTCTTTATGTAGTCTTGTGTTCAGATCATTTGCCCAGTTTTAATTGGATAGTACCTTTTTATCATTGGGTGTTAAAGGTTCTTTGTATATTTGGACACACATTTTTTATCAAGTATGTGTTTTGCAAATATTTTCTCCAAATCAATGGATTGTCTTTTCATTCCTTATCAATGTATTTCACTGGGCAGAAATTTAAATTTAATAAAGTCAAATTTATAAATATTTTTCTCTCATGAATCATGATTTGGGTGCTATATCTAAAACTCATCACCAAACCATGGGCTAGTAGATTTTCTGGTATATTTTACTCTAAAAGTATTATACTTGCATTACAATTTTAAGTGCAGGAATCACTTGGTGTTAATATTTCTGAAATGGATACAATGTTTGGCTAACTTCCTTTTATTTTTGCATGTTGGCATCCATTGTTCCAGCAGCATTTTATGAAAAACCAAACTTTTTCCGTTGCTACTTTTCAAAGACCCATTGACTACGTAGTGTGTGTCTATTTTTGAGTTATTCCACATTTGATCACACATTTACTTCACCAATACAAAACAATTTGATCACTGTGTCTTTGTAATTGTACATGAAATCAAGAAGTAGGGGTTCTACAAGTTTGGTCGTATTCAGTATTGTTTAGGCAATCTAAGAGTATTGTTTTCCATATAAACTTTAGAATTAATTTGTCCATATACACAAAGGAAAGTGCTGCCATTTGGAATGGGATTGAGTTGAATGTATAGATCAAGTTGAGATGAAATGACATCTAAACAATTAAGTGTTTCCATCAATGATGAAAAATAACTTTGTTTTTACTTTTTATTATAACAAACTATATACAACTGAAAATTTCTCTTTCAAACAATTTTCAAGGTTACAATTTGGTAATATGATTACATTCAAAATATTGAGCAGCCATTACAGATATTCATGAACTCAACTTTTTCATCAAGTAGTACAAAATGAATGGTCAAAGTGATTGAAGAATAAAATAATGTATAAAAGCATTTCAATAAAAGTACTGCCTTTGTAAAATGCTTACAATTATGGACAAGGATGGTGAGTTGACAATGGCATTAAGGAGAAGCAGGAGCAATGACCTCTCTAATATTTTCATGTAAGGGCTTCCAGAACTATACATATTAATTAAGAATAATGAACTTAATGGTCTTACCATATAGACATAACCTTTCTGTAAATGTTTTGAACACTGCTTGTACCCACACCTGCCTTGCTCTGGTCTCTCTTCCAGCAGTTTCATGAGTTACATGGAATTAGAGAATGAAGCCCGTGTTTCAGAATTTATCCTCCTGGGTCTCCCAGAAGACACAGAAGTGCAGCCTCTCCTATTTTCTCTGTTCTTGATGATGTACCTGGTCATTCTCACTGGGAACCTGTTCATTGTCCTGGCCACCATCTCTGACGCCCACCTACACATGCCCATGTACTTCTTCCTTGCTAACCTGTCATTTTCAGATGTCTATTTCACCTCCACGACTGTCCCAAAGATGCTGGTGAACATCCAGACAAAACTATAAGCTATGGAAACTGCCTCAGCCAGATGTATTTTTTCATGGTTTTTGGAGGATTAGACAGCTTCCTCTTAACCGTGATGGCCTATGACTGTTACATGACCATCTGTCACCCACTGCAATACATGGTCATCATGAACCCCAGGCTCTGTGGTCTCCTGCTGCTGGCATCATGGATACTGACTGTTCTGGACTCTCTTTTACATGGCCTAATGGTTTTGTGATTGACTTTTTGTAGAGTTGGAAACACCCCACTTTTTCTGTGATCTTGATCATGTAGTCCAATTGTGTGTTTTGACACCTTCCTCAATGACCTCGTGAGGTATATTGCAACTGGAATTCTGGGTTTTATTTCACTCACTGGGATCCTTTTCTCTTACTCTAAGATTGTATCCTCCATTTTGAGAACTTCATCAGCTGGGGGCAGGTACAAAGCACTTTCTACTTGTAGCTCTCATCTTTCAGTTTTGTCCTTGTTTTATAGTACAGGTCTTAGAGTGTATCTTAGTTCTGCTGCTACCCAAAATGCAAGGGCAAGTGCAATAGCTTCAGTGATGTACACAGTGGTCATTCCCATGCTGAACCCCTTTATCTATACTCTTAGAAACAAGAACATAAAGTATGCCTTAAGAGTAATTTCCAGCAGGTAAAGACCCTTGGTCACAAACTTAGAAATTTGCTTGCCATTAACTGAGGTTAATATAAGCCTATCTAAATTAAATAGTCTTATCAGTGTATAAAATAATCTGATGTTTGCTTAATTTCTAGAATTCTGTCTCTGCTTTTCACCATCAAAACACCTTATCTTTTGCATTTTCTTTAAATCATTTGACCTGACTGATTGCATTCTGAGGATTCAGTATTGAGTTGCACTCCTCTGCCTGAATATTTGGTGGCAATTATTTATTACAGGTAATTTGGTGCATATAAAATTATAGGAATTGCTGGATGAGTGAATGTGTACTGCAGTCCCTGAGAGAAGAAATCAAACACTCTTGTGTTATGTGTTTTTGATGAAAATCATTTGTCATTTTAAATGCTGAGTACCTGTTGTCAGGGTTTTGGTAGTTGGCTCCAGAAACAGGGCACATCCTGGATTGCTGTCAGTCACCAAATCATTAAATTTCCATAATCTATATTTCTTCTTTGATAGATGACTTTCTTTGTACAATTTCAACATGAGTTAGTTGAGAATATAATTGATATTACAAATCTGATTCTTCAATTTTTTATGGTTTCACTCATCACTGGGATTTTTCCAGTGATATAATTTAACTTCTTAAGAATTATTTTCATAAGCAGGGTCATTTCCAGGAAATTTTCCAGGGTACTTCCTACAATAAGAGTCCTCATTTACAGATCCTGAACAATGCCATGGGTATCTTGCCTATTGCCAAGTATGCCTTCTTCAAATATTAATCCCAGATATTAGGAAATAATATCAAGATTTGAATTAGACCTATTGTCTTCTTTAGGAAGTAGAATGAGGCTATTTTTTTCTTTGTTCCTTACCTGACCACAGAGTCCTCTTTTTGACTGGCAGATTAGAGTGGCATTTTAGGTTAGGGATTGCTCAGAGCTAATGCTCCATTTTGGAAAAAAAAAAAAAGAAAAATGTGCTCTTTTACGTATTCAGTTTTCATTCTTTGGCAAATCAGTGAATTCATTTATTCTGCAATGTATTAAGCCATAGGATCAGACTCAGTTATACCCACATCAGACCTGTAGTTTACAGAGAAAGGAGACTTGATTTCTGCTGTCCTGAAAGAATTCTCATTTTTTTATTGTGCTTAATCTGAGAATTGAAATCCTCAGGTTACTATTTTCTTTTCTTAAATATTCTCTAGAACAATTAAATGATCCACCATACTCCACATTTTTTTAATTCTGATTCTCAACAAAGTACTTTAATAAATAAAGCTGTTTTCCAAACTCTTCCCTACACAATCTCTTTAGGGATGACTACAAACAATAATACATTGTGACTCAGATTTGCCAATATTATTCATGCAGGAGCTGCACATTTTTATCCAAAGTACACAGCCAGTTCCCAGATTCTTAACAGGCAGATAAGGGCTTTTGCCATCAATTTCTCTCTGCAATAATTTACCTGTATGTCTTATTTTCTTTAAACATAAATATCCTTTTAAAAAATCTCCAATAATTTTTGAAGTAATTTAGTAGGCATGTTACCTCAACATTGTTGAAGAAGTTAGAGGTATGTCTTTCAAGTAGAAAACACTAAAAAAAAACCCAGCCAAGAAAGGTGATATTTATGCTATCATCAGAGGCATACTATAAATTAAGAAGATTTCCCCCATATTGTTGGGACACAAACATGCTGCATTTTCTGCAATTCAGGCAGTAGGAAGAAATTCCCATATGTATTGGTTATGTATGCAATACTCATGTTAGTTCATCATCTTCTGGAGAACAATAACTCAAAGCAGAAGGAGGGAGAAATATTGCTATGCACCAGTCCACCCTGCCCACCAGACATCATATCATGTGAACTGCATGGTGGACACCAAATGTCTTTATACTCTGAGTGTAATTTAGGGCAGAGGGAGATAAGATGTTTTTCAAAATCCCCTAAGACTTTTCCTGTTTCCCTTCTATCATACATGGCTCATACAAGGTTCTGAAGAAAAGGTGTTCTGTAGAGCTTGTTTTGAGTGAATGACAGATTCATTTACAACTCTGCCATATACCCCAATTCTCTACTTCAATCTTTACTTCAATTACCATTCTTGACAATTGTAATTTTTCTCAAAAAAATCATCTTCTTAGTTTTTTATGATAATTTTACTCTTCTCCTGAACCCTTATAATAGGTGGTAACAAAAAGGATTCACTGTGAAGTGAGGGGATACATCTGTTCTCACAGAAAACTGTTTTATTCCTGAAGAAAAGATTTATTTTCATAGAACTAAGAATACATTTTAGTCTTGAAGAAAATGCCACCAAATTGCCTGGAGGGAAAACTTGAAGGGAGTCATTAAAACATAGTTTTTAGCAAAAGAAACCTTCATGAATTGTGGGGGGTGATAAACACAGGATACAGAGGGAAACACTATTATTTTTTTCTGGGAGAAATGAGGGGCTTGATTGTCACCTTCAAACTATCAAATGTATGCTTTATAGAGGAGAAGACTCATTTTGACTGAGCTCTGCTCTGTTCAATTTTATTCCATTGAGTAATCTGAAGAATCATTTACTGTGGCCCATTTATGCAAAATTTTACAAAAAGTGTATGTTTTCTATTGGAAGATTAATTTTCAAGAGTAGGGGAAGTCAGATTAACACTGTCAGGTCCAGAGAATATCATTTAAGCTCAGACACTACAAGAGCAGTAACAGACTCCATAACACTTAGAATGTGCCATAAAAATGTAGAGTGTCAAAGTGTGTGTCCATGAAACATAGGAGCCATAAATCCTCCCACCCGTGCCAAGAGTTGAGACTCCAAGATAAGCCAATTATGGAGTACCAGTATCTATGAGAAGCTCTGGGAAAGCAGCTCCTCATGGTCTTCTACCAATGCCAACATTCTCATTTTCATTTCAATTTCAGATTACTCTTTCCAGAAGAATTGGGATGCAACCATGTTGTTCTGAAATATGTCATCCAAACTCAGATTACATAACTGTTTCATCTCCTTGAGTTTCCAGAATGCAGATATTTTGTATTTATCTATCATCTAGGATGGAAACAGAGCTAGTGGAACAAAAAGTCATGGGAATGAGCTGGAGAAGTTTTTTTATGTTGTGGGTCAGAAATGTAATGGCAGGGAATGCTTTACTTACAATAACTGCACAAACCCAAAGAAAAATATATAGGTAAAGTTTACAAATGTAAATGTATTTATGTCTAATTTCTATTTCTTGAGGGGTTATTGGATTCTATTCAAACAATTTTCTCTCAGTTCCAATTCACAGAAATTTTTAATTTTTAATTCATCAATGTATATTTCAACCCTAGATGATATTTTTCATTCACTTTGAAATGTGTTTGGGCCATTGTATGTATGTATGCACAGGATTCCTTTTAATTATTTCAAACTTATTACAGACAGTTGTTTCATGATCTGTGCCTGAGTAATTTCTATATCTGCAACAAGTAAAGGCTTATGTCCACCATCTGCTTTTCAACCACCTGTTGGGCATGGTACCTTCCTTTCTTAGTGTTAATGGTGACTTTTCAATTGTGCTCTATTTAAATTGTCAGGCAATATTTCTGAGAAATCTTGAAGGCTTAGGTGGAAGAGGGAAGGGTTTACATTTGAATTTATTTTGTCATTACTAAGACAAGATAATTTAAATTTCAGTTCTCCATATAGAGTTTTTAAGACCACATAGGTGCTGTGATCTCAGAGTGCATGCTAGCATTTCATTCATAGGGCTTTCGCCACCACGTAGCTCTAAGACCAGGGCAAGTGTGAATCTTGATACCTGTGATGGTTGTACGATGTTGTGTAACACAGAAAAGCTATGTTCTTTTCCTTTGTCAAATCTTGTGAGGGCAGACTTATCATTTGAGTGGGATCATTTTGATTAAGTTGTTTCCATGAATATGTGACCCACCCAATTGTGGGTGGGACCATTTGATTAGATGGTTTCCGTGGAGATGTGTCTCTGCCCATTCACAGTGGGTCTTCATCTGCTGACTGGAATTATCTGTCAATAAACCCTGAAGTTATTCTTCCCAGTCAGCTGATCTTAGGGATTGTCACATGAGACCAGTATGTATTGGTATGAGCCATGTAGTCTGAACCAGTTGCTCATCCAACTCACTTGTCCTTAGTGCCAATTGAAATCTGATCTACAGTATGTTGTTTCCACTTGGACTCTTTAATGGAAGCACAAGTTTTGGCTTCGTGGGTTTAAGATGAGAAGCTCAGATTGCATGGCATATTGATGGCCCAGAGTTAAGCATTTTGGGTCCAGCAACAAGCCATAAGCGATTTCTAAAATTAGTAACAATCATCCTCAAAATGTGATATAAAGTTGCTTTAACATCCTTAGCGTCTGCTTTGTAAATGAACTATATGGCCACGATGAAGGCACCATACAATATCCCCACCTGTCATGGATACTTAAACCACTATTCAATATGATGTGTAGATCAGGATGTACAAATGAGATATAAGTGGCTTCAAGATACAAGGAAGCCCAATAGATATTTTTCCTCTCAAATGATTGAAAGAAGCCAAATGCAGCACATTTTCCTTCAGATTGAAAAGACTATCTCAGTCTACCCTAGACCACTGGGCTAGTAAGAATTTTGCAAAGGTGGTAAGATTCTGATGTTATTGTGGTTCCCAGTCTGTGAGACACATATGTCATACCAAAATGTCCACATTAATTGTTCTTTCCTGCACAATTAACTACTTATTTTGGCCCTTCATAATAGATATAGAGGTAAACAGATATTTGGGTGAATAGCTGTAATCCAAGTGCCAGGGTAATGTTAATTTAAACAATGAATTATTATACATCTCAAGTGAGTACAGATGTTGAAGATTTTTGCATCCTATGTGAATGCTCACCAGAAAGCAAATTCAGCAGAAGAAATTCTAATAATCAATGGACACATTGAGCCATTCTTTGGATAGCAGTCATCCTTTTTTCTAGTTACCCTTGTCCTTGTCAACTGCACTCATGAATAGACTCAGTTATGGGGATAGAAGGATTTGCCATAACCGAGACAGATATAGTTTTAGTCATGGTGGAGTTCCCCCACCACCACCACCAGAAACCAAGCCTGAGTACCATATAGATTCATATCCTTGGAATAGTTAATCAACACTTTTTGGGAAGTTGATAACTATTCTAGTTTGTTAGCTGCCAGAATGCAATATACCAGAAATGGAATGGCTTTTAAAAAGGGGGATTTAATAAGCTGATAGTTTACTAAGGCCAAGAAAATATCCCAATTAACACAAAAGTCTATAGAAATGTTCAATCTAAGGCATCCAGGGAAAGATACCTTGGTTCAAGAAGGCCGATGAAGTTCAGGGTTTCTCGCTCAAGTGGAAGGGCACATGATGAACACAGTCAGAGTTCCTCTCTCTTTTGGAAAAGCACATGGTGAACACAGTCAAGGGTACTCTCTCATCTTGAAGGGCATAATGCAAATATGGCATCATCTGCTAGCTTATTCTCCTGGCATCCTACTTCATGAAGCTCCCTGGGAGGCATTTTCCTTCTTCATCTCCAAAGTTCACTGGCTGGTGGACTCTGCTTCTCATGACTATGTGGTTCTGCTGTGCTCTCTCTGAATCTTTCTTTCTCCAAAATGTTTCCTTTTTTATAGGATTCCAGTAAACTAATTAAAACCCACCTGAATGGGTGGAGACAGATTCCCACCTAATCCATTTTAACAACTGCTCTTAATTTTCAAGATCACACAACGTCACATCAAGATGTGACTCCTGGGAGGGCCACAGTGGATCAATGGCAGTGTTCTGACCTGCCATGTCAGAGACCTGGATTCATTTCCTGGTGCCTGCCCATGCAAAAAAAAAAAAAAAAAAAAAGAAAAAGTTATGACTTCCTAAGTCACATCTCCAGGTAGATGATCTAATTACAGTTTCAAACATACAGTACTGAATAAGGATTAGAAGAAATGGCTGCCTTTACAAAATGGGATTAGAATTAAAATAAGGCTTTTCTAGGGTATATGCATCTTTTCAAAACAACACAATAACTTTGTAGCCCTGCCTTTATGGAAGGCACACCACTCTCTGCTGATAAATTAAATACTGGCTGAAAATAAGACAATGACTGAGTCTCAAAATTAAATATAATCTAGAAGAATGTTGGGTGGAGTGTAAAATACATCTATAGTATATTTTTCCTTCAATTTTTTATTTTGAAATCCTTCCAAACAGAAAGGGCAGCTTGCAAAAATGGTACAAACCCAATGAGAAAACCCCAGCATCTTCCTCAAATACACAGAATGACAAATGATAAAATTTTGCTGCATTTTCTATATTATTCTATCCATCTATCTTTTCATCAATTTACAGTAGGTTATATATATTATGCTTCTAGAGCACTGATACTTTCATGTACAATCCTGATAAAAATGCAATTCACATATATAACCTTTGTAATTACAGTTACGAAGTTGAAGAACTTCATACTGAAAGTTCTTAATATTCTACATTAGTGAAGTAGGCTTAAGAGGAATATGAAGCTCACCCTTTACAAATGGAAGCTCAAGTAAAAGATTCCTGCATCTATGCATTCCAAAGGTTGATGACAAACAGCAGACTAAAAAAAGGGTTATCTAGATACACGCTTGTCTTGTGCCTACTGTTACATGGTGAGCTTGGCTTTTCTGATAAACAGAAGTTAAGGGAGCTTTTCAGATCTTGACCTGCCCTACAAAAATTGCTATGGTGAATTTTTCAGTTTGAAGCAAAAATATCCAAGGTAGTAGCCCAGAGCTGTGTGAAAAATTAAAGATCTAAGTAATTGCAACTACATGATTAAATACAAATGTCAGCATTTTTGTATTTGCTGTAAGTTAGTAAACTTTTCATTTCTTTGAAGATCTAAAAATACAAATGCATAAGTAATCAAGAAGTTAAGTTATAATCATTGCAAATTATTATTGATAGATTTATGATGCTAAATACAAGGCCCATGTTGACCATGAAGAATATATCTAAAATATATATATATAGGAAAGTAAATCATAAGTGGATCAATTTGCATCACTACAATCCATCATCTATATACAAAGGAAGGAAGCATGAAAGAAAATGAGGGCTAAAAATGTTAGTAGACATATAAGAAACTAGTGAACAAATGATTAAAGTATGTCTTGCCTTATCAGTAATTATTTTACATCTAAATAAGTTAACCTCTACAGTCAAAGGACACTGAGTGGCAGAATGGATAACAATGTGTGATCCAAATATATGTTGTTTACAAAAGGCAAAAGTTAGGACATAAGATGCAAATAGGTTGAATATGAAGGAAAAAGAAAAATATTCCAAATATATAACAAACAGAAGAGACCTGGGTTGGTTCAACTAATATTAGGTAAAATTGACTTTAATTAAAAATCAGTTGCCAAAAAACAGTGAAGGAACCATATATATTGATAAATGGTTCAATGCATTAAGAAAATTTTGAATCTAATCACAGAGCCCGAAAATACAAAAGGCAAACATTCACAAAATTTAAGGAAGAAATGACTGGTTGGTAACTTCAATATACTACAGTCAAATATGGATATGGCTAGGACATCTAGAGAGGAGATCAATAGGGAACTGGACTTGAACCACATTATAAATGAACCTGACCCAAGAGAAGTATACAGAACACTTCACCCAACACAGAATACATATTTTGCTCAAGTACATATGGATCATTCTCCAGTGTGCCAGTTTGAAATGATTTGTGTACTCTAGAAAGCCATGTTTTAATCATAATCCTATTTTGTAAAGGCAGCCATTTCCTCTCTAATTCCTATTCAGTATTGTATGTTTGAAACTGTAATTAAATAATCTCCCTGGAGATATGATTTAATGAAGACTGGCTGCTAAATTGAATTAGGTGGGGGTGATCTCCACCCTTTTGGGTGGATCTTGATTAGTTTACTGGCATCCTATAAAATAGGATTTTGAAGAAAGAAAGAGATTGAGAGGGAACAGAGAATGTTGCAGCACCATGAAGCAGAGTCCATCAGCCAGTGCTTTGGAGATGAGGAAGGAAAACATCTCCTGGGGAGCTTCATGAAACATGAAGCCAGGAGAGAAAGCTAAGCAGTGATGCTGTGAACACCATGTGCCCTCCCAGCCAAGAGAAACTGTGACTGTTCACCATGTGCCTTCTCACTTCAGAGAGAAACCCTGAACTTCATTGGCCTTCTTGAACCAAGGTATCATTGTCTTTGATGCCTTAGATTGGACATTTCTATAGACTTGTTTTAATTGGAACATTTTCTTGGCCTCAGACTGTAAAATAGCAAATTATTAAATTCCCCTTTTAAAAGCCATTCAATTTCTGGTATATTGCATTCTTGCAGCTAATAAACAGGAACATCCAGGATAGGCCTCATATTAGTTAAAAACACATCTCAAATATTTAACATTTTCTCTGACCACAACAGAATGAAGCTAGAAATCAATAAAAGAACAAAATGGAAAATAGACAAAAGGTTAGAGGTAAACAACACAATCTTAAATTATCAATGGGTAAAGAAATAAATCAGAATGGAAAAATATAAAGTATTTTTGGACAACTGAAAGGTAAAACAACATACCAAAACTAATGAGATGCTGTGAAGGAAGTGCTTAGAGAGAAATTTAGAGCTCTGGATGCCTAAATTAGAAAAGAAGAAGGAACACAAATCCATAACCTAACATCATAGCAGGAGGAACTAGAAAAAGAAGAGGAAGTTGTACCTAAAGCTAATATAAGAAAGGAAATATTAAAGGTCAGGGTGGAGATAAATGAAAGATAGAATAGGAAAACAATTGTGAGAACCAATGAAACTAAAACTAGTTTGTGGGAAAAAATTGATCAAATTGCAAACATTTTTACTTTCAGACTGAAAATTATATCGGGGATATTGTTACTGATAGTGAAGAGTAAAAATGATTGTTAGTGAATACTATGCTCAACAGTCAATACCAACAGTCTAGATAAACTAGAAGAATTGAACAAATTCTTAGAAATCCACAATTTACCTAAATTGACTCAAGAAGAAATAGAAGACCTCAACAGACATGTAAAAATAAAGATATTGAATCAGTAATCTAAAACATTCCAACAAATAGACCTCCAGGTCCAGAAAGTTTTAGTGGTGAGTCTATCAAACATTCAAGAAAGAATTAACTCCAATATTTCCAAGTTCTTCCAAACTGAAGAGGACAGAACTCTTTCTAATTCAATTTAAGGCTAACAGTATTGTGATACAAAGGTACATAAACACATAAGAAGCAAGGCCAACAAATGACAAGTTTCTCCTATGAATATAGATAGAAAATCCTCAACAAAACACTAGCTAATTGAATAGAAAAGAATATTGAAAGAATTGTCCTCCTTGAAGAAGTGGCATTTATCCCAAGATGCAAGTATGTTCTACATAAGGAAATCAATCAATGTAATATACTTACACACTACATGAACAGAAGAAAGGGAAGATCACATGATAATCTCTCAAATGATGCAGAAAATGCATTTGACAAAATCCAATGTCCTTTCATGTTAAAAACATTCAGAAAATAAAAATAGAATGAAACTTACACACACACACATATGGCATATATATATAACAACACAGCTAATCTTATGCTCAATGCTGAAAGCGTAAAGTGTTCCCCCTTGAGATCTGGAACAAGACAAGGATGGCTGTTTTCACTATTGCTGTTCAGTTTTGAATTGGAATTCATTTTAAAAGAGATTAGTCAAAAATAAATAAAAAGGCAACCAAATTGGAAAGGAAGTATTAAAAATTAATTACCTATTCATATCCTTGAATTCATTTCTTCCAAGTCTTTGTCTACTAACAGGTTTGTAGGATCATATGCCAACCCTATATTTAGTCTCTTATGGAACCACCAACCTGCCTCCAGAGGGGCTGTACCCATTCTACTTCCCTACAGTAGAATCACATAGTTTCCCTAAGTATAGTCACATAATTATGCACTCACAACCACAATCTATATGAGACTATTTCCATTTCTTCCACAAAGAGAAGAAAAGAGGAGAAAAGAAAGTAAAAAGAAACAACAATGTGAATACCATATATTCCCTTTATAATGTTGATGAAGTTCTCCTCTATCCCTTTCCTTGAAGGGTTTTCATCAAGAAAGGAAGAAAATTTTGTCAGATGCTTTTCTGCCTCCATTGAGATGATGAGGTGGTTTTTCCTCTCTAATTTATGGATGTGGTATATTTCACTAATTGATATTCTTGTGTTGAACTATCCTTGTATACCTGGGATAAATCCCACTTCATCAGGGTGTGTAATTCTTTTCATGTGCTGCAGGATTAGATTTGCAAGTATTTTGTTGAGGATTTTTGCATCTATTTTCATTAGAGATTGTTCTGTAGGTTTCTTTTCTTGTAATACCTTTGCCTTGCTTGGTATTAGGGTGATATTGGCTTCACAGAATGAGTTAGGTAGCTTTCCCTTATCTTCAACATTTTGAAGAGTTTTAGCAAGATTGATAGTATTTCTTTCTTGAATGGTTGGCAGAATACACATGTGAAGCCACCTGGCTTTGGGCTTTTCTTTTTTAGGAGTTTTTTTGATGACTGATTCAATCTCTTTACTTGTGATTTGTTCTCTGAAGTCTTCTATTTCTTTGCAAGTCAGTGTTGGTTGCTCATGCTGTTCTCAGGAGTTATTCATTTCATCTAGGTTGCTAAGTTTGTCAGCACATAATTGTTCATAGTATTCTCTCATTATCACCTTTATTTCTGTGGGACCAGTAATTAGTTTCCCATCCCATTTCTGATTTTGCTTATTTGCATCCTCTCTCTTTTTTTCCTTGTGAGTCTAGCTAAGGATCCATCAATTTTATTGCTTTTCTCAAAGAACCAACATCTGGCTTTATTTATTCTCTTTTCCTGTTCATTCTTTATTTCTTCCAGGTGGTCAGTTAATTCCTGGAGTTTTGGTATTCCTTCCTGTTTTAACATAGGCATTTAGGGCAATAAAGTTCCCTCACAGGACTGCCTTTGCTGATACTAAAAGTTTTGATGTGCAGTTTTTATTTTCATTTGCTTCAGGATATTTATGGATTCCTCCTGCAATTTATTCTTTGACCCACAGATTCTTTAAGAGTGTGTTTTTAAGTCTTCATATATTCCACCTGTTATTACTTTTCCACATTTATTCCATAGTTAGTTAAATAAGTGCTTTGAATATTTTCTGTCTTTTGAAATTTATAGACCTGCTCAGTGTCCCAATATGTAATCTATTCTGGAGATTGATCCATGAGCACTCTAGAAAAAGTATATTGTTGGGTACAATATTCTGTAAATGTCTCTTAAGTCTAGTTCATTTATGTATGATTCAAGATCTCTATTTCCATATTGATCCTCTATTCATTGATAAGATGTCCCATTCATTGAAAAGAGTGGCATATTGAATTCTTCAACTATTATTGTAGAAGTGTCTCCTTTCCCCCTTAGTGTTGTCATTGTTTGCCTCATGTATTTTGGAACACTCTGGCTTGGTGTGTAGCTATTTATCATTGTTATGTCTTCCTGCTGAAATCCCTCCTTTTTAATGCATACTGTCCTTCTTTGTCTCTTTTATTTGATTTACAGTTGAAGTCTAATTTATTTAATATAGATATCCCAGCTCTTTCTGTTTGTTGTTTACATGAAATATCTTTTTCCAAACTTTCACTTTTGACCTATTTTTGCCCTTATGTCTTAAGTGATTCTCTTGTGGACAGCATAGAGATAGATCCTGTTTTTTAATATTTCCAATCTATTTTTTTTATTAGGGAGGTTAAGCCATTAACATTTAATGTTATTACTGTAAAGTCAGTAGTTCTTCTACTATTTTGTCTTTTGGACACTGTCTGACATATTTTATTCTTCATTTATTTCTCTTTCTTTGCTTACCCTATCACTTAACCTTACTGCTAATCTTCAGTTCTACACTCTTCTCCAGACTCATTCCCCTATTTGCATGCAGTCTTCCCTTTAGTACATCTTGTAGAACAGGTCTCTTGTTCACATACTCTCTCAATATCTGTTTTTCTGTAAACATTTTAAACTTTCCCTCATTTTTTAAGAAAAATTTTTGCCAGATATAGAATTCTTGGTTGGTAAGTTTTCTTAACTATACCATACTAATATCTTCTTGCCTCCATGTTTCCATTCAGAAATGTACACTGTCTTATTGAGCGTCGTTTGTATGTGAGGGGTTGCTTTGCTCTTGCTGCTTTCAGAATTCTCTCTTTGTCTTTGAGATTTGAAATCTGATTAGTAAATGTCTTGGAGTAGGTCCCTGAATTTTTTTCTCTTTGGGGTGTTCAGTGCTTCTCACATCTGTAATTTTATATCTTTCATGAAAACTGGGAAATTTTCAGTGATTATTTTGTCAATTATTCTTTCTGTCTCTTTTCCTTTCTCTTCTCTTCCTGAGACACCAAAAACATGTATATTCATGCATTTCATGTTGTCATTCAATTCCCTGAGTTCCTGCTCATATTTTTACATTCTTTTCCCTATTTGTCATTTTGCATGTAGGATTTCAGATATTCTGCTTTCTACCTCAATAGACTTTTATTCTGCCTCTTCAAATCTGCTGTTATATGTCTACATTGTGTTTTTCATGTCTTCTACTGTGCCTTTCATTTCCATAAGTTCTGCCATTTCCTTTTTCAAGCCTTGAGGTTCCTCTGTGTAGACATCATTTGCCCTATTTATATCCTTCATCTATTTTCCCAGATTTTTAATAACCCAATGAATTGATTTAGAATATTTTTTTGCACCTCTTTAGTTCACTGTCATAAATCCTGTATCTCAGTTGAGCTGTTAGTTTGTTCCTTTGTTTGGGCCATATTGTTGTGGTTGCTGGTATGAGTTGTGGTTTTCTGCAGGTGTGGATGCCTCTGATTTTCTTGGTTAGTTTTTTTCTGGAAGTCATTTCATCTCTTTTGCCCAAGGTTTTTTCAGTTGGTTGGCTTTGTTTTTTATTTGTTTGTCTCTTTCAAGGGCCATTTGACAAATTGAATCTGTGCCTGGTTTCCCCCCAAAACAAAACTCCCAGAGTTGCCTACATCAGGGATGGGGACTTTTAATGATATTATTCAACATTGTACCATAAATCCTTGCTAAAGAAATTAGGTAATAAATCAATACAAATGGTATCAAATTGGAAAGGAAGAAGTAGTGCTATTAGTATTCAAGATGATATGATCCTTTATACAGAAAATATGAAAGCATCCACCCAAAAACTTCCAGAGTTCATAAACAATCCAAGGTAAATGTAGACTAAAAGTTTAACAAACAAAATCAGGTGAATTTTATACACCAGGAAACAACATTCCTAACTGGGATTTAAAAAAACAATTCATTCACCACAGTATCTAAAGAATGAAATACATGTGAATAACTTTAACTGGAGAGGTGAAGAACTTGAACACTGAAAACTGCAAAGCTTTGTTGAGTGAAATTAGAGAAGAACTTAGTAAATGAGAAGATATCCTACATTTTTGGAAAGAAACAATTAATATTATTATGTTGTCAGTACCATCCAAAGTGATCTACAGCTTCAACATAGTCCCTACCAATTCCTCAGAGCCTTTGTAACAAAAATGGAAAAGTCAATCCTCATTCACATGGGATTTAACTTCTCCAGGACTTCCCCTTAATGTGGTGCCTTTATTTATTTTCCTGTCTCTTGGTTCATTTAGACTGTGTGAGTGGAAGCACAATGTTTTGTACTTTTCTTCATTCTCAGACCACAGGTCAGTGCTTACCATACAGTATTTCTGATTAAGTATTTGTTGAATGGCTGAAAAATGGTGGACAGAGTTTAACAGATATTGCTAATGATGAGAGAGAAAGGAGAAGTAGTGAAACAAAAGGAAATACTGTTGACAGAAGGCAGCCTAAAATGGAGATGAAATATCAGTAGAAGGGGATTGGAGACAGAAAATATTTTAGTTTACCCAGAGACTCTCTCCCAAATCAGCAATACAAAATTATTATGGGAAATCCTGCAATACTAGAGCTCCAAAGTAGGGAGAGGGATAAGAGATGAACATGAAATTCCACAGCTTTCACCCCAAGAGTCAAAACTGGCCCAAGTGTGCATTCTGTTTTTCTTCCTTATCTCCAGAGAATGATAGATCTCAGGAATAGAGTCACAAAAGAATACCACATTAATGAGGCTCATGGAATGAAATCCCTAAAAGCATGAAAATTCTAAAGGCTTCTCCTACACTATCC
The DNA here is from genome assembly GCA_004026745.1 of Myrmecophaga tridactyla. Lineage (NCBI taxonomy): Eukaryota > Metazoa > Chordata > Mammalia > Pilosa > Myrmecophagidae > Myrmecophaga > Myrmecophaga tridactyla. The sequence goes on along the minus strand of PVIY010031006.1, from coordinate 12,566 downwards.
CAAGTCTACTTTATCTATCACTGATGAGGATGAAACACATTTGTGTCTTCTCAAAACCCCATGAGTTGTTCCATCTCTCTGCCTTCCCAGAAGCAGAGCTTCCAACTTCATCTTTCATTCAAAGAAGATTCAACATTGGTGAATTAAAGCAATTCTTTGATGATTTCTGGGTGAGTCACAGAGGCCTCACTGGAGGAAGGGGTGATGTATTATGATTGCATGGACCCCTTTTATTGGTAATAATTTCAGTGTTCAACCAGGGAAAACACAAAGAGAGTTTAATCATCCACAGTATTGCCTAGTTAAAAATTCTGATTGTGGAAGGAGTTAACACATACACTGAGATACCTTCTTTCTCTAATCTGTCTCACTTGGCTTTAATGCTCACACATGGGGATGATCTCATTGAAGTATGTGTTTAAACACATTCACCCATGTTTTATTTTAATCATTCAACAAGTATTAATTCATCAAATACTTCAGGGCAAGCACTAACTATTATTCTGGGATTAAATAAAAGAATAAGACATTGTTCTTATTGCAAAAGATTACATATAAAGTGAGCAATAGCATTGCAATGAGTACATGCAGTAATCTAATAATCTAGGTTGGCACTGAAATCCTGGTGAAATGTATCCAAAAGTTTGGACTCATCTTGTGCAGTGAGTGAAGGTGCTGAGAATTGTACTGGACCTTGAAGGAGAAATTGGAGTAATTCCAAAAGGAGAAGAGGGTAGAGGCAAGCCAAGAAGAGACAGGAGTTTCACAAATATGGGATCAGTATTCCTATAAAGCACGTTTGAGTTTAAAAAAATGTTCTTAATATCTGATGAATAATGAATGCCCAGGAGTGAAAAGTCGGACATAAGTCCTGTCAGACTGGCAGCAGGTGGATCACAGTGAGCCTTGTGTTTTGTATTCAAGGTTGATATTTGTGTTTGAAGGTCTTCAAGAGTTGGTGCCAGATTTATAGAAAGTGATGTCTAAGAATGCCATGCCCTGTTGAAAACTTACTCTAGGTCAATGGAACATAGCTGTTTCAGAACCCCAGGGAGAGGATGAGGGCTGGAAATTGCAAAGTGAATGTGGTGATGGAGGCTTGAAGGATGAAATCTGTGGGGGTTGAATCATAACATGTAAAGATATTCATTATTGATATAAGCAGAATGCCAGACATTCTATATTCCTTATTTTATTTAATTATTTCAATTTTCTAATCAATTGGTATCACCATTCTAATTTATGTATGAAGAATGTGAGGCTTACAGCAGAGTGATATTCTTGTTCATGGCATGTCATTGCATCTGGAATGAAGCTTGGAGTTTGTTGTTTCTTAGGCCTTTTCATTTAAGGAATAACTTTACTTATAAAACAAAACAACTTTTTGAACAAGTGTTAGACTTATGGAAAAATTGCAAGGATAGAACAGAGAGTTTCCATAAACTGTGCAACCATCGATCTCTGTTCTTAACATTTGCCATCCATATATCATATTATATTTATTTGGTGTAAATTCTTACTCTCTTTGTAACAGTGACAGTTTCTCACATTCTCCTTGTTTCTAATGAGTTGGCTAATTTTGAGGAGTGTGGTACAGTTGTTAGTAGAATGTCCCTGAGTTGGAATTTGAATGATGTTTCTCTCATGATTCAAGTGTAGGTAGAGCTTTTTGTGAAAGATACTTGGAATAAAATGCTATTTTCTCACATCACATCCAGGATACATCTTATCAACGAGAGTTATCACTGTAGATGTTGACCGTGATCAACAGTGTTTTCCAGGTTTTTCCACTATTGAGTTCCTCATCTCTGTGATTCACCAAATATCACCTTTGGAAAGAAGCCACTATGTGAAGACATCACTTTAGGAGTGGAAATTATACCCCACCTCATTGAGAGAGCAATGTGTACATAAATTAATGGAATTTTCCTACATGGGATTTGACTCTTATTATTTATTTATTCAATACTTTATTTCTATTAGTATGAGCTAATTTTTATTAGGGTTGAATAAAATGCTACTTTATTTTTTGTTCAGTTTCTTCCAGTTTTGTGATCTCTTTCTGCTGTGTGCTGTGACTCTTTGATATACTCCCTTATTTGAGGACTTTATTTTAGCTCCTATTTAGTTTTGGTACTACAAGGTGATTCAGGCTCTTCCTGTATATTTCTTGCTATGGTTCTAGAAACATCATTTCTCCAAGCAAACTTGTATTGGAGAAAGTGTTAAAAGCCAAGGTCACGGTCCTATCTGTGCTCCTTGCTATTGCTCTCTAGGTCCTCTCTGCTGAGAGAAGGCAGACCATCTGCTAAAACATGCAGAACCACATATCTATAAATGCTTCAACATATAACACTCTGTGTCTCTACCTACACACAAATTCACACCGATGTATCTAACTCTAAACCATTGCAACGTAGAATATTCCAGCCTTGTCCCTTGTTTTTGTCACCTCCCACTCCACAGTGGGAGTTGTATTCCCTCAACTGTCATTTGTTTACTTAATTGCATTACCCCAGTATACATGCATGGAAGAAAAAACTGCTTACCAAAACCCTGGTTGTGTCAGTTTGAAACTGTTATGTACCACAGAAAATCCATTTCCTTTTAATCCTGCTTTACTATGGTAGGGTGAAATATTTTCTATTAAATTGTTTTCATCAGATATGACCCACCCAATCCTGGGTGAAGCCTTTTGATTAGGCAGATTCCATGGGGATGTATTTCCACTCATTCAAGGTGGGGTTACTTATTGGAGTCCTTAAGAGGAAACTGACTTATAAAAACTTTCAAGGCTGACAGAGATGCAGGCATTTGGAGATGCTTGAGTGCTAACAGAGAGAGCAGACATGTAGACATGGATGTTTGGGGATGTGGAGCCCATCAGACATCAACATTTGGCTTTCCATGAGATGCTAAGCAATCCAGAACTCAGTGTTGTGTCCCAGAGGAGATAAGTGAAGTTGCACAGACACTTAGAGAGGAAACCACTGATGTGAGAAACTAGAAGCAACAGAACTGGGAACAAGGACCAGCAGACACCTGCCATGTACCTTCCCATTGGACAGATTTCACCTTTCTTGAGTCTATGTATCTTTCTGGATGTCTTAGCTTGTCCATTTTTATGGCCTTATAACTGTAAATTTGTAACACAATAAATTCCCTTTTTTAAAATCTGCTCCATTTCTGGAATATTGCATTCTGATAGCATTTTGCAAACCTAACTGCTTGTGTTTCAAATTTGATCCAACAGAATACAGTAATTATACTCAGTTTCTTTTGCCTTCATTTTCTAGACTTCAGTAACATCCAATATTACTCTCTTTACAACTTTTTCTAATTTCTTCAGAAAGGGTGTTTCATACATTTGGAATAAAGATTAATTGTTGTGTCACATTTTGTATTCCATACTGGAATTCCTTTGCTCTTCAAATGAATGTTTTATCTCCATATATTAGGTTCTCTCTGCATTGTAAAGTTCAATTGTGTTTTAAAAAATGTATAAAGTCAGGTGTCTATATTACAGTACCACAGAATAGTTTCACTGCTCTAAAAATTCCCCTTGGTTCATCTATTCAGCCTCCATCCCCTTAATATCCCTTTGAAACCACTGATCATCTATTGTCCCTATTTTCATATAATTGAAATTATAGCTCTGTAGCATGTTAAGACCAGATTCTTTGAATTAGCAACAATCATTTAAATTTCCTCCTTGACTTTTGTGGCTGGATGGAGCATTTCTTTTTACCACTGAATACTATTCCATTATATAGATAGAGCAGAGTGTTTTTATCCACTGAAGGACATCTTGGTTCCTTTCAGATTTTGGAAATTATGAACAAAGGTACTATAAACGTTCATGTGTGGGGTTTTTTTGTGGACTTAAGTTTTCAAATCAGCTAACAGACCTAAGACTACAATTGCTGGATTTTATGGGGAGACTACATTTAGTTGGACAAGAACTTGCCAAGCTGTGTTCTGGCTGCACCGTTTTGTTTTCTCACTAACAACGAACCTGAGTTTTTATTGCTCCCCAACCATTTCAGCCATAGTTCTGTCAGTCTTTAGGTTTTTAGATATTTTAAATAATGTGATATGTCACTGCTGTTCAATTTCTCAAATGACAAATGATGTTGAACTACTTTTTTTCTTTTGCTTATTTGCAGACTGTTTATCTTCTTCAGATAGAATTCTGTTGAGGTCTTTTGCCTATGTTTTAATGGGGTGTTTGCTTTCTTATTGTTCCATGTTAATATTTCTTTGTATATTTGGATACATATCATTTCTCAAATGTGTCTTCCAAATATTTTTCTCTGGAGCAGTGCATTTTTCTTTACATTCAATTATCAATGTTTTTCACAGAGAAGAAGTTAATAGTTTAGTAATGTTCAATTTATAAACTCTTCTATCATGTGTTGTGTCTGCTATATTCAAAAACTCATCACCAAACCAATAACCCCTAAATTTTCTTATATGTTTTATTCTAGAAGTTCTATACTTTGCATTTTAGGTTAAAATGCAAGATTCATTTGAGTCAAGTTTTGTGAATGTATAAAATGTGTGGCTATGTTTCTTTTCATTTTGGTTGTGTGCACCCATTTTTCCTGCAGCATATGTTAAGAAAACCCTACATTTTCCAGTGAATTGCTCTTGTTCTTTTGTGAAAGACCAGTTAACTGCATTTAAGTGGGACTATATCTGAGTTCTCTAAAATTAGTCTATGTCTCTATTTCACCAATACAACACTTGCTTGATGGTTGTATCTTTATAGCTAGACTTCAAATCAGGTGGTATTTGTCCTGAAACTTTCTTCTACTTCCATATTGCTTAGGCATTTTAGGATTTTAGAATAAGTTTGCAATATCCACAAAATATCTTTCTGGTATTTATTATGGGATTGAATTGAATTCACAGATCATGTTGAGAAGAAAAGGCATTTGAACAACATTGAATCTTTGTATCCATGAAGACAGAATAATTTTACTTTTAAATCTTTATTTTACTAACTTACACACAATTCAGAATTTCTCATTGCAACCATTTTTCAAGTATACAATTTGGTAATATTAATTACATTCAGGCTAGTGTGGTGCCAGACCTTCAACTACTTGTTAAAGAGTGCTTTATAAATTATTGCTTTTTTATTTCTTTGCTTTGTATGTATGCTGTGCCATATAATAAAAAGTTTAAAAAAACAGCATGGTAACATCACCAATATACATTAACAAAGCCTTTTCATCCCGTTGTACAAAATTACTGGTCAACATGTCCATTAAAGAAAATGAAGTCTAAGAGCATTCATAGGGAAAAGTATTGCCCTGAAAAATGTTTACAGTTATGGGAAAGAAAACTGGTCATCAACACCAAGGAAAAGCAAGAGCATTTGATTTTCCTGATATTTTCAGATAAAAGGCACTTGGTCTATGTATACTAAGAAGAATCAATTAATTTCATAGGATTACACTACAATCAAGAGCATTTTTGCTAATTTGCTGATCACTGCTGGTGGTTAAATTTGCATTGCTTTGGTCTCTTTTCCAGCAACTTCATCAGCTACATAGAACTAGAAAACTGAACACAAGTCTTGGAATTAATCCTCCTGGGAATCTCAGAAGACACAGAAGTGCAGCCCTTCCTATTTGCTCTGTTCCTGATGATGTACTTGGTCACTCTCACTGGGAATCTGCTCATCATCCTGGCCACCATCTCTGACACCCACCTGCACACACCCATGTACTTCTTCCTTGCTAACCTGTCTTTTGCAGACATCTGTTTCACCTCCACCACTTTCCCAAAGATGCTGGTGAACATCCAGATGGAGACCAGAATGATAAGTTATGGAAACTGCCTCACCCAAATGTATTTTTTTCATCCTTTTTGTAGCATTAGACAACTTCCGCTTAACCATGATGGCCTATGACTGCTACGTGGTCATCTGTCACCCACTGCAATACATGGTCATCATGAACCCCAGGCTCTGTGATCTCCTGCTGCTAGCATCATGGATATTGAGTGTTCTGACTGCTCTTATACATGTCTTAATGGTTTTGCAATTGTCTTTTTGTACAGAGTTGGAAATCTCTCATTTCTCCTGTGAACTTAATCAGGTAATCCACCTTGCATGTTCTGACACATTTCTCAATGATGTAGTGTTGTATTTTGTAATTGTAGTTGCAGGTGGAATACCAGTCACTGGGGTCCTTTTCTCTTACTCTAAGATTGTGTCCTCCATTATTAGAATTTCTTCAGCTGGAGGCAAGTATAAAGCATTTTCCACATGTGGGTCTCACCTCTCAGTGTGTCCTTGTTTTATGGTACTGCTCTTGTAGTGTATCTTATTTCTGCTGCTACTCAAAACCCAAGAGGAAGCTCAAGAGCTTCAGTGATGTACACAATGGTCACTCCCATGCTGAACCCCTTTATCTATAGTCTTAGAAACAAGGACATAAAGCACATCTTAAAAAATCTCTTCAACTGAGAAGCATTCATTCAATAAAGGAATCCTTTGTTTGAAGTTTGGAACGTTGTTCATGATTAACAGAGTCAAAATACTGGGCGACCTAATTCTAGACTGTTTTCATCAGCGTATACAAAGGTACTATGCAATATACCTATTTTCTAGTATTCTATATTGTTACTTTTTTCCTTCCAAGAAGCACTTGTGTCTCCTGTATTTTCTATCATGTCATTTGTAATTTCTGATTGTATTTCCTGGATTCAGTATTCTGTCTGGTTTGGCTACCTGAATTTTCAGTAGTAAATATCTAATACAAGTTATTGTATGTCTATATAATTATGGGAACTGCTGGAGGGATGAAAGTGTACTTCAGTCCCTGACAGATGAAATCAGCTGTTCTTGTGTTACATGCTTTTGGTGAAAATCGTTTGTCATATCAAACACTGAGTATCTGTTGTCAGGATTTGTGGTAATTGGCTCTTAAAAGAGGGCACACCCAAAGCTGGTATCACCATCTGAGAAAGTGTGCATAATGCTTATGCCATCTCTGACATATCACTTTCTCCTGCACAGTCCAAACTGAAATTTTGTGAGGTTATAATAGCATTATAACTCCCAATTAATCAGTTGTTGATGGTATCACTAACCTCTGTGATTCTTTGAGCGATGTAATGTTGCTGTTTAGCAATTATTTCATAGAAGACTTTTCAGGAAATTACTCATGACAGGTCCTACAATAATAGTCCTCATTTACAAATACCAAAAGGCAACATGAAGGCTTGCCCATTTCCTACTATATACTGTTCAACCATTAATCCAAGATATTCAATACTACAGATGACAGAGAAAGTAAATTTTTACATTCAGTACTGGAAAATTTCTTGGTTTTTTTTTTGGTGCCATAACCTGAGATTAAAAATCCTCAGATTATCATTTTTTTGCTGCTTTCTACCAGATCCTGCTCACCAACCCCCATGGGTGCTTACAACTTGTTGGTAACACCCCAAACCAGGACTGTGTCATCACAAAACACAGTCAGCACTTCACTGTCACTTCCTGGGCCCTGCAGTTCCCAATCTCTTCAGTTTGCAGTCCTTGCCTGGAGCCTAGCAGTTTCACTTTAGATCCACCTTTCCTTTTCTTCAATTTTTATTTTTTATTGTCATTAAGTGACATGCTGTATGGAAATTTTTTAAAAATCAGACAGTCTTAAAAAATGAGGGAAAAATATATTAGACCAAGATAATAATATAATAGATATTGTGTGATTTCACTTATATGAAATTCTAAGAATATCTATATTCTTACCATCAATAATTATATTCCAGGTTATAAGGGATGGTGGAAGGCAGTGCTGGATTATTGGTTAATGGGTACAGGGTTTCACTTTAGGATAATGAAAAAGTTCTAGTAATGAATGATGTCGATAGTAGCACAACATAAATGTAATTAATATCACTGATCTGTACACACCACAGAAATGTAAGGTTGATATGAATATGCATACCCTTTGTATTTCATATAAGTAAAATCATCATCAACTGACCTAGGAGTGAGAAAGCCCCAAATTACTCCAGAGGTGGTGAAGGATAGATGCAAAAAGAGATTTTGTGTAGGTAAAAAAAAAAAAATGAAAAAAACACTAGAACCTTTAATGATCACTGGCGTCCTAAATCATCACTGCACTTAAAAAGATAAACAAAATATCTGGGCTAGCACCATTTAATTAGTGAAGAGGAAGGTTGTCAGTGAAAGAATGGGAGATGGGTCAAGATGGCAGCACAGTGAGGTGTGGAATTTAGTTCATCCTCTAGAGCACTAGTAAATAGCTAGGAACTGTACAGAACAACGCTAGAGACATAAGTGACAAGATACACATTGTACACCAGTCTGAATGGGTGGAACAGCTGAGATCCCATACAGAATTGTAAGTCTTCTTAGCTGGGAAGCCTGGGGTCCCTCCCCCATAGGCATGGCTGGCTGGTTCCATAAGAGGAAAGGAAACTGACTTTACTAGTAGCAAGGAGTAGCAATTGCAGAATTAATTAACAGAATCCAAGTACTGAAAACCAGCCCCCAGCACTGATAAACCTTGAGTAAGCATTAAAGGAATGAGGAATTTTAGCCCCAGCAGAAAAGGGACAGGATGATGAAAAAAAACTAAACAGAGGCTTTTTGAGTTGGACAACTCAAAATACTGGAAAAGGGCTGGACCCCAAGAAAAGGGGACACGTTGAGCCATGTACCAACCCAAGCTCTTGATTGGTAAACCCAGACAGCAGGGTTCGACTCTGAAAAATTTTTTTAAAAAACTTCTTGGGTGGGCAGAGTAAGAGACTTGGGTTCAATTCCTGGTGACTGCTCATGCAAAAAAAAACACAACTTCTTAACACCTCATTAGCTATAACTGCAAGCACTCTCAAGTTCAAGCACTGCCTCAGGCAAGGGTGGAATTTAGGCATGTCTGAGAGACAAAGTCAATAGTTGGGTGGTTGGGGACAATTCCCTAAAGGGTGTGTCTTCCTGAAAAGTGGAGCAGGACCCAGTTCAAGTAGAGACCCTTCTTCAGGGAATTCAGGCCCCTGGGGCTGGAAAACATAAGCAACCAAAGCCCACCTACTCCCTCAGATTCCATCTCAACCATACCCCTGGCAGGGAAAGGCTGCTGAAATTAAAGGCACTGCATCACTTTACACTGGTAGGAAGCTGTGGACAAACAAGTGCCACATGCTGGGCAAGATAGGAAAACCACGGAGTCTGGAGGCTTCAGAAGAATGTCTGACTACCTGCTGAGTCTCACCTTCAAAGAAACATGATATTGACTACACTCTGCTCCTCAGACATGGGCCTGTGTGGTCTTGGAAAATCCTAGATAATCTCTGAGGAGACCCTCCTAGAAAAAAGGCTCCTCTAGGCAGGGTAAGAAACAGAAAATTCAGTTCAGTTAAACAGAACCTATGCTAGAGATCTAGAATAATTTGGGCTGAATGCCAAAGAACAGATAGAGAATAAAGCCATCTAACAAGAAAAATGTAGGTAAAAGAATGAAAACAATCTCCAGAATAATCTAATTAAGGAAATTCAATGCCTAGATGCCCCCCAAAAATAACAAGTCTTACTAGGAGAATCAAAGATATGGCCTAGGCAAAGGAAAAACCAACACTTCACTCAGTGAAATATGCCAGACAAAAGTGATATATTCTATATAATTCATCTGTAAAATGGAAATACACCACCAAAACCAATCTATAGTGTTAGAGTCACACTTGCTCTTCCAAAGATGGAAAACAGGTATATTCAGTTTGTAAAAAGCCATCAAGCTGATTATTTACAATATGTTTTTCTGTGTTGAGTATTATGCTGAATAAATTGATGTTCAGTGTGAAAGAGATAAGTATGCCTTCAAAACAATAAGAAATGATAAAATCACATCCATTACACTATATATATTATCTTTGCATTATTATAAGAAGGTGTAAATATATCCCTCCAAATGACCTTAATAATTCAGGAAAGCAAACCATTTATTTCTACTCAGAGGAATTCTTAGAATTTTGTATAGAAGATTTAGTGGTACAAGGAGGAAGGAAAATGCCAGATGTAAAGACGGCAATGCAGCTTCACATGTTCTCGTGAGATAATGAACATGTTTTTTCAACAGTTCAAAATAAATTAAATTCAGCCCCTATATTTAAAGTACTCTTGTTCTAAATCTGTAAAGATTAAATGAGAAAGGATTTGCATGTATCTAGATTAAAATATACTGTAAATTCAAATAATTTGTTTGAATGAAATTATCCTAGGAGTAGATGATGGCAGTGATATATTAACTCTAGTTAATGGATTTTTCCTTGAAAGTACATTATTTGTTTTATCCTAAAGTGATGTCAATTAAGTTAAGGAGGGTTAAAAATGAAGAAACAAAGGAAATGAAACTTAAATAGCATCTCCTACCCACAGCTATAGTCCCACAACCTCAAAAGATGTGGCAAAGGAACATTGTTCAGATATGAGACTTGAAGAGAAAATAAATATCAGAGATATAAAAAGTCCTGTGACCAAGGGGCATACTCCAATTTCCAGATATTTTGCTTTTCAGTCTTTCCTTAGCCAAAAATCAGAAAGTATAGCACAGTTATTGAGATTAGGGTTGTCTCCTGAATATCTTACTCAGGGTCATTTTGATTTCCCTGTTATGCAGACTATAGATGAAAGGGTTCAGCATTAGGGGACCAGCATATACATGACTGAAGGATTACACTGATCCTATGATGTGTGATTATGTGCATATATAAGGTATTAATAAATTGTCCACACTTCTGTTCACTTGACCTAGAACTCTTTTGTTTATACAGCTCAAATAATAATTTAGTAGACTGACCATCTATTGTATTTCTAGGTGCCCCATGATTTACTAGCCAATACCACAAATCTCTGTGAGTCAGGTTATTCTGACTCCTGCTTTGAGTCTTCTGTCTATTATAATAGCCATGTCCACCCTGTCTTTGGTGATTAAGTGCTGCCACCTGGCTTCTGCCAAATCAGGATCTGGTCATCCATTGTGTTTAAGGATTCCAGCTCAGTGACAGCAGTTCCCAGAGTAATATCTGACCTACAGAGAAGTGCAACTACAGAGCTCTTCAGGGATGATGGCACTAGTCTCACAAATTTATTTCTCACTGTTCTTGTAAAAGGGGCATCCTCTGGACATTTCTGGGGTATAAGAGCAGGCTTTGCAAGATAAATCCATTCTAACATTCCAATCTCTCTAAGCCTCTGGATCCCCTTATCTACATTACACCATGGCAGTTCTGGCATTTCAACCTCAGGTAATGTCAGCCACCTTTTGATCCATGTTCCAGCCAACCATCCAAACTGTTAATGCCTTTTCTAATCCCTTGAGCTATAACATTGAATGCAGAATCTCTATTTAGTAGGCCCATATCAATAAATTCAGCCTGATCCAGCCTTATATTCCTCCCACCATTATCCCACACCCTTAAAATTTACTGCCATACATATTCCCCTGATTTCTGTCTATACAAATTGAAAAACTCACACAGTTCTTTTGGAGTATAAAATACCTCCTCATGCATGATACTTTGCACATCACCTCTAGGGGCCTTGTTAGGACTTTAGTCCAGTTATAGGTCTGGAAGAAATGAGGGGTGGTAGGGGTGGGTCATGAAAATAATTAGAAGTATCTTCCAAGCCATTTGCTTCAGGGCATTCATTTTCAGTTTCATCTGGAGAAACAGGATTAATCATTCTAGGGTTAATCCCTTCAGGTAGAGATTGGGTGGCCAACTCCTCAAGGCAGACTTGAGATGGGGCAGCTATGTCCTCTATTACAGGGTTATCTAGAGAAAACTCAGCATGACCTAGGGTTTCATCCTCTCCACTGACATCATTATCAATCCATATGTCACCATCCCATTCTTCAGGGTCCCACTCCTTTCCAATCAATGCTCTCACTTTAACTGCCGACTCCATGCAAGATTGAGATTTCAGTTAATGTTGTAAAGTTGCTATTCTAACAATAAGATTCTGAGTCTGATTTTCAGAGATCTCAAGTCTACAGTTACAAGAAATAAGATTTTCCTTCAGGACACTCACAGAAACATCTACATCAGTCAGACCATGCTTAAGCTTCTCATTTGAAGCCTTAAACCCACCCCTCTCACTCATTAATGTATACAATGTATCTAACAACAACCAGCCAACATCTCTACACTTACTTTTTCCACAAAATTCTGTGAAGGTGACAAAAATATTATCCCCCAGAGCCTGGCTTCATACAAGCAAAGGATTAGAAGAATCGAATGGTGATATTTTGACTATCTCTTTTGCCAACTCACTCCATAGATTGGCAATGTCATTCTGATTATGGGAATCAGAGTCCTTAGTGCTTTTGAGTCCAGTCAGTTTAGAAAATCATTCATAAAAAAAGTATTTTTAAGACTCTGTTTCTTAAGAAGCTCTCCTAGCACAAAGTTGTAGTAGTTAGGGTTCTCTAGAGAGACAGAATCAACAGGAAATACTCATAAGTATAAAATTTATAAAAGTGTCTCATGTAACCATGGGAACATAGAGACCAAAATCTGCAGGA
>PVIY010031005.1:0-30381 GCA_004026745.1 Myrmecophaga tridactyla | reverse complement strand
CTCAAATGGGTGGAGACATGTCATCCCTTAATCCAGTTTAACAACCATTCTTAACTAAATCACATCAACCAGGGAGATGATCTCATTAGTTTCAAACATACAGCATTGAGTAGAGATTATTCTACCTTTATGAAATGGGATTTATATTAAAACATGACTTTTCTTAGGGGGCATACTTCCTTTCAAACCAGCACAGAAGTGATACCTGAAAGAAGACTAGGAGTTAGCAAGGTGAGAAGGATATGAGATAGGAATGGAGAGAAGAGATTTTTCAGTAGAAGAAAAGACTCCAAGTACAGGAAAGAGCTTGGCAAATTCATAGAAATTAAAGGAGCCTTTCAGTCATTCAAGCATTCATTCACCAAATATTCATTGAGGGCCTAATAATCCCAGACACTGTTCTTGACCCTAGAGCTATGTTCAGTAAACAAAACAGTCAAAAATCCCTACCCTAATAGAGTACATACTCCAGTGGGAAATGTTTAAAAAATTAAATGTGTCTTATGTCAAGTGTTGATATGGAATGAAAAATGGAATACTGCATTGGGGTTTAAAGGGGTTCCAATTTTGAAAAGGAAATCAAGGACAAATTTTATTGATACGGTGACATTTAAACAAAGACCTAACTTAAGAGAGGGAACAAGCCATGCAATAGCTCAGGAAAAGCATGTGTGGCAGGAGCATGCTTTTGGTGTCCAAGATCCTGAAGGCACCAGTATGGCTGGTGTTGAGTATCTGTAGGAAAAAGAAGGATATGAAATCATAGGAGTAACATGGTGAGAGGTAGTAGGTAAAGAACAAATGCCTTGAACATACTTCTGTGTTTAAAACTGCATTATCCAATATGGTAGCCACTAGGCACATGGAATTATTGGACATTTAAATGTGGAAATTAAAATTGTGATGTGCTCTAAGTGTAGATTATGTATCAGATTTCAAAGACAGTACAAAAAACAAAGATGGTAAAATATTTCGATAACATATTTTTATGTTGAAATGATAATGTTTTTATGTAGTGGATTAAAGAATACATTAGTTTAATTTCACCTATTTCTTTTTAGTTTTTGAATGTAGCAGCTAGAAAGTTTAAAATTATATATATGGCTCCCTTATTATTTCTATTGGACAGAACAGATTTAGATCATTCTCTCTGCAGAATGAATTAAAGCAGGCAAGAATAGATGCTAAGAGACCAGTTAGGAGGCTGTTCTCTAATACAGTGTGAATATTGCTAACCTAGTATAACCTAGTAGAAGCATTGTAAGAGATGTTCTTAGTGTTCTAAGAAGATCCTAAAAAGAGATAGCAAATTGTCCTGAAAACACTACAGAAAAATTATTGCCTAAGTTTTGTTTAGATAGCAAAAAAAAATAAATACAAGGTAGCAATGTTTTGCTGCCCAAAATGAAGTGATAAGCAGGCTGCTTTATATGCTACACAATATTTATGAATGATATTTGAATGAATAATAAGAAAGAAAGAAAACAGAATGTTTATAGCTCATTTCTGTGTGCCTTACATATGTACATGTAATAAACACTTCCTATGTGTTCCTATAGCACACACATTCCTAATTAACTTAAGCTGGTCTTATTACAAAAGGTGAACTAAAAGGCCTTGAAAATAATATTTAAATACTATCTGAAATAACACAATGAAATACTCAGAATGTGTAGCTTTGCTTTTCTGTAGAATTTGATTGGTTTATTAGATTTTTAAATATCATAATAGGTTAGATATATTATTTAAATTTCTAGATTGGTTCATTTTTAAAAAATATTTGGCAGTTTTACAAACTTATGCTGCAGAATATATTCAGCTTCTTAATTAAGTAAAAACAATTATTTTGTTATTGATAAAATAAATATAAATTGGATTTATTGGATATCTTAAAATACATTGCCCTGTAACTACTTTGTTAGAGTGTGTTAAATATTTCTTTAAAAGAATAGTTTACGTTTGAAAATGTCAGTGGGGTCAGTTAAATCTTACTTAAATACTCTTAGTTCAACAAATGTAAAGAAATATTTTGATGATACAGGCCTTACAAGAATTAACTAAAAATTATTAATTTACCAGCAAGTTAGAGAAGATAATGTTTGGACATCTCTATACCACCACTCACAGCTCTGTTAATATTAAATAACCAACCTTTTACTAGTATTGGGCTATACAGAATTGATCATTTTCCTTCCCTTGAATTACTAGATCATTTTATAAAAAGTCTTATTATAAAAGCAAACATAAATTATCAAATAAATATAACATTTAAAATATACATCTGTGGGTGTGTATGTTGTACCTCCTCTCACAGTTATCTCTGCTGCAGGAAATGGTCAATAGCACATTGTATTCTACTAGTATCAGTAGAATTGCAATCATTTAAATCTGTAAAAACGTTCATCAGTGTGTGTATCTAGAAAAAAATAAATAGCTATTTTATTGAGTCAGATTTAGACAGGAATTGAATTTACATCAACATTGAATGACATCTTTCTCTTTCCTACCTGAATATATAAGCAGAAGTGTAACCCATGGATTTGTTATTGTTAAATTTGACTTCTTATGTATTTAGAAATATAGCATTTTCTTAAAATAATTTGTAGTAAAATAAACAGTCTCTTAAAATACTTTCTCATAATTATGTCACTGGAAAATTAGGCTTACTCTATTTTACATAAAAGTGTTAATTTTAAAACTAAAATTAACTGGTTTCTTTCAGACCAAAAACAACAAAGCCTCCACAATTCCAGGCCCTTAGACACTTACTTAGACTAGGAACCTCTTTTCTAGGTCTTCCACTCCCATGAAAATACACACGTACAATGACAGCATAGATTTAAACAAAGAGAAAATGAGGTTCTGTAAAACAATTTAATAACTAAAGAGCAAGTTTAGTCATTTGCATTTCATTTTTGTGGATTTTGTGAAATTTTAGTCATTTGCATATAATTTTCATGATTTTTACCACAAAAATATATCTCACATATGCCATTATTTAATATTTTGTCTGCTCACTTTTTAATTTAATACAGATTACTTTAAGTAACTTTATTTCAATATTATGAGTAGAAAAATTTTACTTCTCATAAAAGGAATAAAAATAAACGTGATAAAAACAAAGCAATAGTACCAAATTTTAGCTAGATCCTGCTAAAGGCTCTGAGCCTAAGGCTTGCTCTCTTTTTGTTCAAATGAGAACATAGCCGGTAGAAAGGTGTTAAAGACAAACCAGCACCAAATTTGGACTTTCTCTTTGAGAATTCAGATGGTCCAAGAGAGAAATAGAAAGCATATATATCTGAAACAGTAGGATCCAGTGTTTTTAATGCCATCTCCTTTATTCCTAGTTGTAATCATACCCACACTTTGGTAAACACTACTGGTTTGTGTATGTGTGTGTTTTGAGATACACTTTTTAAAATTAGCAAGCTCAGCAGAAATAGGGTGTCATAGTTGTGTTACTAACTTGGAATACCTAGTTTCATTCACTAATCTTAATGTATGTTGACTTTTAGTATATTTGTGACACAGAACTCTGACATCCAAAGTGTATGTATAAATTAAAATATGTTGTGACTGTACAAATAAAATAACTCTATCAAGGAAAACTAAATATAAATTGTTTCTCTTGCTTTACAGCTTGCAGACCAGGATTCTATAAAGCATTTGCTGGGAATATAAAGTGTTCTAAATGCCCTCCACACAGTTTAACCTACAAGGAAGCAACATCTGTCTGTCAGTGTGAAAAGGGTTACTTCCGAGCTGAAAAAGACCCACCTTCTATGGCATGTACTAGTAAGTCTACTCATTTTGCACTGGGAAGTATCTCCAACCCTTTTTGATCTCTTTATTTTTAATTTTTTAAAGTAAGTGCACAAAATCCTGCACCATCAATACCGTTTGTCTTTGACGTGAGTCAAGTGAAAAATTTCTCTCTTTTTTTCACAGCAAAGTTGCTTTCCAACAGCTTGCAAAGAATATGTTTACTCCCTAAAATCAACATTGATCCTTAATTGTTCAAATACCAGCACTAGTTAAGGGGCCCTGCAAATTTTCCCTAATCATAATCTGACCTTAAGAAGTTAAAGCAGTTTAAGATTATGTGAAAATTGATGGAAAATGTGATTTTCTTTGCCTCAAGCCTTTACCATTTTGAACCAGATCAATTTAGGACCATCATGTTTACCGCATGGAGGAGCTTCCAGATGAAACTTTGAAAGTCATTGTGTTTTTGTTATGCAGAAAAGTTCATATTCCCTTGACGTTTGTCTTTTTTTTTACTCTTTTTTATTAATTAAAAAAAATTAACAAACAAACAAAACAATAAGATATCATTCCATTCTACATATATAATCAGTAATTTTTTAATATCATCACATAGTTGCATATTCATCATTTTTTAGAACATTTGCATCGATTTAGAAAAAGAAATAAAAAGACAACAGAAAAAGAAATAAAACGATAATAGAGAAAAAAAAGTTATACATACCATACCCCTTACCCCTTGCTTTCATTTACCACTAGCATTTCAAACTAAATTTATTTTAACATTTGTTCCCCCATTATTTATTTTTATTCCATATGTTCTACTCTTTTGTTGATATGGTAGATAAAAGGAGCATCAGACACAAGGTTTTCACATTCACAGAGTCACATTGTGAAAGCTATATCATTGTTCAATCATCATCAAGAGACATGGCTACTGGAATACAACTCTACATTTTCAGGCACTTCCCTCCAGCCTCTCCACTACATCTTGAACAACAAGGTGATATCTACTTAATGCATAAGAATAACCTCCAGGATAACCTCTCAACTCTGTTGGGAATCTCTCAGCCATTGACACTTAATCTCATTTCGAGACTAGGTCCTCTCGATCCCTTGATGTTAATTCTCAGCTCATTCTAGGGTTTTTCTCAGTCCCTTGATGCTGAGTCTCAGCTCATTCCAGGATCTCTGTTCCATGTTGCCAGGAAGGTCCACACCCCTGGGAGTCATGTCCCACGCAGGGGCGGGGGGGGGTGAGACTGCTTGTCATGTTGGCTGGAGGGAGAGGCCACATCTGAGCAACAAAAGAGGCTCTCTTGGGGGTGACTCTTAGGCCTAAATTTTAAGTAGACTTGACCTATCCTTTGTGGGGTTAAGTTTCATATGAACAAACCCCAAGACTGGGGGCTCAGCCTGTAGCTTTGGTTGTCCACACTGCTTATGAGAATATCAAGAATTTAACTTGGGGAAGTTGAATTTCTCTCCGCTCTCACCATTCCCCGAAGGGGGCTTGCAAATACTTTTCCACTCACTGATCATATCACTCTGGGATTTATCAGGGCATCACTCTGGACAAACCAACAAAATCTCATGTCCTACCTGAGATTCCAAGTACTTATGACATTCAATCAAACTATCTACATAAGTTATACTGGGAAATGCTCTAGTCAAAATATAGATTTTGTAACAAATAAACATTTTTTGCTTTAATCTCACACATAAGGTGACATTTTAAAATATTAATTACCATCTATTTTCAGCACCCTGCAATATTGACATTCCTTTATTCTTCCTCATGCAAAAACATTTTTAAAATTTGTACATTGTACATTTCACTATTGTTATACACTCTAGGCATTCCTAGATTATACCATCTCAATCTTTAACATCTATCTTTCTTTCTGATTTCATTTATGTCCCCAGCCCTCCTCCCTTAATCATTCTCACATGCAGCTTCATTCAGTGTTTTAACGTAATTATATTACAGTTAGGTAGTATTGTGCTATCCATTTCTGAGTTTTTGTATCCAGTCCTGTTGCACAGTCTGTATCCCTTCAGCTCCAGACGTTTGTCTTTAAATGAAGTTATTTTTGAATTTGACCACATTTCGGTTCTCACTTTCTTTCCTCTTTTTGGATTGGAATCAATAGAATAATGAATCTAAATGTGAAGGTCATTTTAATGCATGCACAGAGAATTTTAAATTATTTGGATTCTTCTATTATTAAAATGTTGTGGAATACCTGTACATTTTCTTAATAAGTGAATTTTGCACTGGTAAGCTATGCAAAAGTAAAATGTCACCCTTTAGATAGTGTAAAAACCTTGTCAAATACATAAATAAGATGTTATAGTGAAAATCTGCCCTTGGTGGATGAATTGGCACCAAAATGTTGCTTTTATTTTGTAACTCCATAAATTAAAAATAGATTGAGGTGTAGTGTCATTTATTCATTAGAGACAGTGAGAGAATTGTCCCATTTTTTAAACTTCACTGATACCATCCATAGATTTTGTCTACATTAATATAGACTTGTTTAACTTCTTTTTAATTGTAAAATATAGCATGTATACAAAGCAAAGAAAGAAAAAGCAATAATTTTCAAAGCACACTTCAACAAGTAGTTACAGAACAGATCCAAGTGTTTGTCGTGTGCTACCATTCCACAATCTCAGATTTTTCCTTCTAGCTGCTCCAAAACACTAGAGGCTAGAAGGAATATTAATATAGTGATTCAGCAGTCATACTCATTTGTTAAATCCTGTTCTCTCTGCTATAGCTCTGTCTCCTCCTCTTATCCATCTCCCAATCTATATGGATCTTTAGGCAATGCCCTTTCTGACTTTTTCATGTTGAGAAGGGTGTTAACACTAAAGGACAGGGGAATGTAATCAGTCTGTAATTGTGGAGAGGCTGGTCCCTCTGGGTTTCAGGATTTATCTGACATAGGAACCCTCCAAGAATTCTAGGTTCCAGGAAAGCAAGCAAGCTTAGTGCAAGAAACCTCTATAGGGTCTCAGTTTGAGCTCTGTCAACAGGAGTAATGTTGGCTGGAGTTTAGCAAACTGTGACAATTAGCACTATCTGAGGCTTGAGTAAGAGTAGCCTCCAGAATTGTCCCTTGACTCTATTTGATCTCCCTCAGGTACTGACTTTTTATTTTACCACGATTCCTCTCCCCCTTTTGGTCCTGAAGGCACTGTCATTCTCACAGTGCCAGGGCCAGACTCATCCCCGGAAGTCACATCCCACATTGTCATGGAGATTTAGTGAATGTCATGTTCCACAGAGCGGGAGTGGTAATGATTTCCCTTGCAGAGTTGGACTTAGAGAAAGAGGCCACATCTGGGCAACAAAAGAAGTTTTTGGGAAGCAACTTTTAGGCCTTGTTTTGGGTAGTCTTAGCTTCTCCCCTTCAGAAATAAGTTTCTTAGGGGCAGTCCGCAAAATCAAGGGTATGGCCTATTTTCTTGGAAGTTCCCAATGTTTGAGAGAGTAACTCGGGTTTCCCAGATAGGATAGTTTAATAATATATATATATATTCCATCCACCCCCCTTTGGACCCTCAAGGGACTCTACCAATACTTTTTAATTATCAATCCATCATAGTCTGAGATGTATCCTGATAGTATATTAAGCTGTACTGAGTTACAAGGCTGTTCAAGTTCTGGACTCTAGGAGTTTGGGTTATTTAAATGAGCTATCAGACAGGTTGATTTAGATTGTGTGTTACCAAAAATTTAGGTTCTAACATAATAAAGCTCTCTGCCTTTGGTCTCATACAGTAGGTAAAGGACTAGAGTATATATACTATCATCATTTACCCTGTATTCTGATTTACCTTAGTCCCAGGTAGATTGGCTTCAATTTAAACTCTAATTGAGACCAGATCTCTTTTTCAGTTACTTTTTCTGTGATTATATATAGCTGTGCTAATTTTCAGTGCTGTAGCAATCCATTTCTGGGTCTTAGGTGTCACAATATTCAAAGTTCCAGAGAAATACTAGCTGATACACATAGCTTAATGTCTCAGAATCTAGAAATAAATTTAAAACTTCAGACTAGGTGTGGCTGCTTACAATCTAGACTCCAATTTTTTATGGTACTTTCTGAAAGAAACCTTAGCACATCTTTTTTTTTTGTTTCTGGCTTATTTTGTGCAACACCTTGTCCCCAAGATTTATTCAGTCTGTTACATGCCTCTCAATGTCCTTTCTTTTTGTAGCCGCACAATATTTCCTCATATAAATGTATCATAGTTTGCCATTCTGCTTCTCAGTCATTGTGCTCTTTGGCTCCCTCAATCTGTTGGCATTATGGATAATGTCACAAATAAACAAACCATGTCTTAGAGTATCCTCACTTGGTTGTACAATCAGCAGCACTCTCAGTTTTAGACATTTTCATTGGTTCCATAGAAACAAGAAACCGACAAATGCAGCATCACCAACTATCAAATCAAAACTACTGCGTATCACTTGTCCCTCCTCCTTAATTAGGTGCTCCTGGTATTGCTGTGGTACTGCTGATATCTTCCTTTTAACTACTGACCATAGGATGCATTTTTAGTTTCACCCTATATCCCTCTACTATTGCTTCTTTGTCTACTATTGAACCTTTGAAATACTGATGGGAGGACTTATAATTGTAGATTTAATCAATGGGATACATGGCACTGTACATCCCCTTTCAATCATATTCATCTTTAATATGGTAATGCTACTTATAACCTAGCTAATTAGTTACTATCACTTCAATCATTCCCTTGCATTTAGGTTCAGCCTTATCAGGTAACCTTTCCCCCATCTCTAGTTTTTGAGTACCTCAAAGTCTTTTTTATTCTACAGTGTAACCACTGAGATTACCTTTACCAGAGTTATATAACAAAATCATATAGTATCTGTTCTTTTGTGTCTTATTTCACTCAGCATTATGTCCTCAAAGTTTCTTCACATTCTCATGTGCTTTGGGACCTCATTTCGTCTTACTGCTGTATAGTATTCCATTGTATGTATAATAAAGAATTTTTCAAATAAAATATTTTTTTAGAATGCATTTAATGAAAATGTAATACATTCATTAGTAGATGGCTTTGTTTTGTTTTGTTTTTGCCTTCTGGTTTTAACTACTGAGTAACTAGTTTCTTCAGAAAACTAGAGCCCTGGAAATTACTCATTACATATTTTTAATTTTTTTCTGGAATATAGTTTAAGTTCATAAATAAGCAAAGGAAAACTCTATAATTTTTCATTTAATGGTGGAAGCAGTTTTTAGAGGAAAACCTTGCTATTACTATACTTTATAGTCCTTCTTGCATGATTCCTTGCATGATTCCTGTATATTGTGATATTATATTGAGGCTCCACACTGCAGCCTATATAGACAGTAGCACTTCAAATGTCTATGGTCCTTTCAGGCAAATATCCCTCAAAAACCTTACTAAAACCTAGGTGAGGAGAAGGGGATCTTCTCTTTTTATATTTTTACGAGGCCATCAAAAGGCAACTGATAAACTGATAGAATCAAATAGTTCTCATCAAAATAAACGTTCCCTTAGACAGTAGAGCAGGAAGTTGGGAAAGCTAACAGATCTTTGGAGTGAGAGACTAGTTAAGAAAATTAAATATTGAATGTAATAATCTCCATGTCCCTGGTTACTTCATCAGTCACTGCTAAATCTGATGTATGTATACTAATCCTCTTAATGTTTTATGTTTCTTGCATTGTCAATATTTTCTTAAATTTCTTTTTTTATGCTTGGGGCTATAAATTATGTTTTAAAAATTCAGGCCTGTCTTAGTTATGCAATGGGATCAGATAAAGGTTTACTCCCTGCCATCTTTGGGTCTCTTTGGGCAGGGAGTTTTAGGTATGTTGTCATCAGGAATCAAAAGAGAGAACCCCAAAAGAAAGGTGAAATTAGAAACTTTAGTGTCATCTTGTGAGTCCAGCAACATAAAGTTCACCTTTCAAGGATTCTCTCTGCCACCCCCTAGAAGGCTTCTTTGCCTTACTTTAGCTAAGAATCAGCATAGTCACTGGTAAACACAGTGTCTTTTAGAGCCAGGTTGCTGTGCGTAAATCTTAATTTTGGTGCTTACTATCTATATAATCTTGAACAAATTAGTTAATCTCTCTTTTACTTTAATTGTGATGTCTGTAATGATAATAACAGTACATACCTGATACTGTTATGAGTAAATACATTAATATTTGAAAAGTGTTAAGTACAGTACCTTGCAAATTGTAGGGGCTACATAAATGTTTATTACATAAGGAAAACCATTCACTTATAATTCACTTTGAAATAGTTTCAGTACCTTTCAAACTACTAAATACTTTGCATTAATACTATCACAGCTTCCATAACCTGTATTCGTACCAATTGAAAAAATGATGTAAAAATTTTTAAAAACCTTTTCTTACAAAATATATTAAGTGCTATAACTCTAAGCTTATCCAATATTGGTGAAGTCTTCTGAAGTATGCTTTTACCAGGTGAGAAACCTTAGCAGTTTTTACAGTGTATGCAGAAAAGGAAAGGAATTTTGATCCAAAACCAGCATGGCTCCTAAAAATTAAGAGACTGTTGGGGAAAAAAATCAGAAAAATCATGAGTCCGGGGGTCCTTGAACAGTTAGATTTAAGAGAACCTGGGCAAGTCTGCCAAGACATAGAACTGTTGAGGCCAAGAATCAAACAAGTTTTAACCTTTTCTTTCGTTTCACTAAATACAAGCTACAGCCAAATCTTAAATTAGATATCAGCTCCTTTAATTTCCAAATGATGTGTCTCTGTGAATCAGCCACTCTTTATTTCACATTCTAAGGATCAGAATTTGGATCAGGTAAATAGTCGATCCCATCACTCTGCAGTATTTTTGTCAATCTTAACATTTGAAATTATGCTTTTGGAGAATCTTCCAGGGATTTAAACGAGGCCACTTTTTCTTAGAATCGGGGGCAAGGACAACAGCAACAGATTTTGAATGTATGAGTTTAAAAGAAAATGGAGGACTAAAATATTGGACATGGCTAAACAGGACATTTCACTGGTAAATAAGCTAGTAAGGAAAGAATTCACAGATAAGTGAAGTAGTTGATCCTATAAACAACAAAATTTTAAGAATCTCACCTGTCTTTCTTTTTTTTTTTGCTGTCTTGTCTTTTTGCATGTTGCTGTGATCCCCTTCGGCTTTGAATATCACCTGTAGAGTGCTGCTGCCCATGCGTTTTCCACATTCCAGTTTTTATTCTCCTAAGTCCGAAGCCAACTGTTTAAAGGAGCAGGCAACCTCTAAGTCCTATGGAAACCTGCCTGCATCTCTGACTTTATATCATACCATATTCCCCTTGGTTATTAACTTCCTGGATTTCAAAATGCTGAATTGGTCTTATCCTTGGTTCTAGCTACTTCCTCTCCTTGAAATGCTCTCCCTGTAGTTCTTCTAGCAGATTTTTCTTTTTTGCCAGTTAGGCTCAAATGTCAGCTCTTAGGACAAGCATTTTCTGACCAACCTGTCAAAAAAAGAATCCCTTCCAGTTACTTTTTATAATATCAGCATGTTTTACCTGTTATGGACTGTATCACTCTTTGAGAATATCTGGTTTATTTGTATACTTGCTTCCTTGTTTATTATTCTACCCACAGTAGACTACAAAGGTCAAGGGAGCGGGGATGTGCTTTCTTGACTGTATCTTCAGCATTCATAATCATACCTGTCATATAGGAGGCACTCAATAAATATTTGATGGATACATCAACTAATAATTTCAACCTCAATTTGTTAAAGCCAATTTTACTACTTTCTCTCTTGGCCTTCTCACCTATACCAGCTGGTTTTCTAGTCCTGATGAATCACCACCTACCTATACATCCAAGCCGGAAAACACAGAGGTATAACTACCACCCTGACCTTAACATATCCAAATAGTCACAAGGACAACTTCTCTTCCTCGGGCTTACAAAATATTCTCCTGGCAAGACTCCTTAAGTTTTCCGTCTCTCCCAGATGACTTCCAAACTATTAGAAAATATTTCTTATTTAAGGAAAAAAAGAAGTCAATCATATTCCCACTTCTGCTCAGAGTCTTTCAAAGTCCAACTTCCATTTGCAAAAAGCATTAAGTCAATCAATGCCATGCAGGGTCCTACCTTGGCTTCTCTCTTACTCTTCAATTTTAACTGTATTAGATCTCCCTACTGTCCTGTTTAATATCTGTTTATACCAACAACACACTATCAAGTCTGGTTCTTCTCCTTTTGTTTCATTTCATTCATATTGTGCCTTTCACATGAGCTACAAAATATATAAAAGAAATTAAGAAAAGAAAGCTAAAATGAACAGTGAATCAAGTTTTCTCTAATATATTAATCTATTTCATAAGCTCTTTATCTCTCAGGTGAATTATTAATATATGTTCATGCTTGAAAGAATGAGCTGTGAAGGATGCTCTACAATACCAGGTCTTGATCAATTAGACCTCCCTTGAGGGCAATTTGGAGCACAGGAGACCCTGTGCCTGCCAAGAAGTCTGTTAGCAAAATAACTGTCTAAGGCTTTTCCAGGACAGAAGGGAAAAATGCTCACTGAGGTTGGAGAAACAAAGTAATAAAATAAGTAGCTGAAAAGTACCTGTTAAGCAGAAAAAGCAGAGTATGAGAGGATCCAGAAAAATGAAGTGTCTAATATGTAGATGGGTTAGAGGTTGGAGGAAATAAAGCTCTATGGTCATAACATGTTAACTTTGATGTTTCTCATGTTTCTAATTCAAAAGGGGATTTAAAAAAATTTTTTTGAAATGCAGTGTTAACATATTTAATAAACATTTGTGTTAACTCCATAGGAAGATTCAAAACATAGAATGTAAATTGTACATGTGGGTTATTCTAAAATTCATAATTATTTTATTTAGTTTATTTTTATCTCTAAATATGTAATTAAGTACCTGTGATTAAAACAGTTTATTTCAACTTTGTTCTTAATAAACAGAAAAATACTGTATCTTTGTATTTATTATACAGTGAATGATTGGGATGGAAGTGTAAAACTTGAAGTTACTTTTGCTCTAAGGCTAACATTGTACAGTATGACTTCTATTATTGCTGTAATAATTGGGTATTTGAGAAAATAATTATTCTCTGAATCTTATTTTGAATATAATAAATAGTGGCTGAGGTGGCAAGGAGAGTTGTTGTTCTTACCTCATTTTGACTGCTTTAGTCAGGCCCCCAATTCTGGTTGCTCAAATTGCAGCTACTCCTCCTCTGCTTGTAATGCCTTCTTTTTTTTTTAAGTCAGTTGAAATTTTCTTTTAATTAAAGACCCAAGGGACAAGAAGCTCCTTTGTTATGGTACATTGTGTATGGCTCTTTATATAATATAGAATAAAATAGATATCAGGGAGTCAAATGTTTATACCAGCACCAGACTCTTACTATAGCAGACAAACAGTACTGACAAAGATTGTAATACATCTTCACACGCAAGATGTTCTTTGGTAGACTTAATCATTCAGTGGAATTAAAGAATTTGCAAAAGGGAAAAGTAGTAAAATATTTCATGTAAAATAAGAGCATAGTACTTTTTTCACCATAAGCTATTCGTATAGACTTCATGAAAAAAATCACTTCTAATAAAATTTTTAAATATTGCCTCAAAACTTACCATTTAACTTCTGTGGACATGTAAGTAAAATAAACTGGGGTAAATGCTTTTTAAAATATCTTTCATGGTGTTTTCCGATAACTGGGCAAATGGAAACTAATATGAAGGATATGGACAGAATTCTTTGAACTCCTAGACAGCTACCAATTTGTCCCACTCACCTCAGCACCTCACTTCTATACTCTGTAAGGCATCATTTCGGAATAGCTATCTAAAACATCTTAAACTAAGTATGTCAATAACAGCAATAGTTTTTAATTACCACTGTATGAAAAATGTGCATGTGAAAGTGATCAAAGTATAAGTGAATTATGATATAAAAGAAAACCCCATTATGGGGAAGGAAGAAAGGAGGTCCAATATCAGAATTGATAGTGTTAATTTGGTGTAAGCACTGATTCTGCTCCCTCTTTAATGAGCTCTGTCCTTTGAAGAGGTAAATATCGAAGTGATTTGTATTTGTTTTACCAGATGCCAAAATTTCCAAGATAGTATTTTTCTTTTGAAAGACTTGTTCCCACTGCAGATCCAGAAAAGTGTTTTAATATTCTTTGAGTGCCTTATAAGTTTACTGTTATAATCATATACATGGGGTTAGTTCACTTAAGCCACCTGTACTGCTACAGTTCTAAACACATCCTAGAGAGATTTAAAATAAAGTGACTGAACTTTCTCTCTTAGATGGGTTCTAAGTTCAGAAGACTTATGTTACTCATAAAGCTGCCATTGTAATCAAAGAGCTTGTAGCAATGGTATCCCTATCTAATAGTCCTTTCATACATCAATTTGGACAGGAGTGACACACTGTGCAGGAAAACTGACTCTTTCTGAAGATGAAGTTGATCGATTGGAAATTCCTCTCTGTAGTTCCTCTACTTTTTTTTGAAGCTCTGCTGGTTTAGCAAGAAGTTCTTTATCTCTGTTGTGAATGGGCTGTGGCTTCATCTGTGGATTTCACCTTATGTAATACCCCACCCAGAGCTCTAGGTGGTGCATGCTGGCTATTGGATAAAGAGCATGATTGGACTAGCTCCCATAGAGAGGATTAGTGAAGTCTTCAAGCTGACTATTTAGGTAAGACCACAGTGATACAGTCCTTTGGGGAAGATTCTCTTTTCCTCTCTGCTGTTCACTGTTGCAGAGGAATGTTCCAAATAAACAGCTATATAGGTGGTCCAAAATGGTAATGAGAAAATATTCATTGAATTCAAATGCTGTAGGAAACTGTCTTGTCATTTGCCATACACAGTCAATGAACTGAAGAAAAAACAGGTGATCTGTCTGCATCTGCCTGATTCTTATCTCCATGGCCAATTCTCTTAATAAGTTCTAGCCAGTGAGTAGAAACCAGTGAGTTTCCTCAATGTTGGGTATACAATCTCCTTAAGTTTCCATAGTGATTCTCCCATAAAATGAATATTGTGGATATCCAGGAAAACTAGTTCTGCATTTTGATAAGCATCTTCACTTTCATAATCTCTACCCTTTGCCTTATTGGCAACAGCATTAACACTTGGCTGGGCATCAAATATAAAGATTTTATGAGACTGGGCATTGGAATCCATGATGGCTTGAAGGTATTTTTCATCCTCTTTGCTGCACTTCCCACTCACTCCTACCATGGGCTGGCTACATTGAGTGATTGTGGCTTGACTTTCAGCATGAATCCATGATAAAACTGGGATCCAGCCCCTTGATCTGAAGGATGCCACTCTCTTTAATTCTTCATCAGAGATATTTGCTGGCACAACCAAAAGGACAGGGTATGCATCACACAGCTCATATTGTTTGTTTATCTTTGTTATTCTCCCGCTTTCATTAGGAATTCCCTGCCTTCTGTACTCTAAAAGAGGATCATACAGTTTCCACCCATTTTCAGGGAATAATCCTTTGTATTCAAAAGAAAAGAGAGGCAGGTTATTAAAGACAGGGAATGCATGTTTCATTAGATTCTCAAATATGGGTCTTCTTGTTCGCCCCTCAGGTTTATGAACAAACCGTAAATTCTGGGTATACTTGCGCACAGTTTCTAGTCCATAAGAATTTTCACCTCGACTAGAAATACCACCAATTTTTTCTACTCTACTTATCACACCAAGAGAAGCATCTAAAAGAAATGGAGGGCCCCGTTCCATGCTTTTGAAATGCTCTAAGACTCTTATAAAAGTGCAATAAATTGCTCACTAATTTGTGTATTTTGTAAGCTTGTATTTGACAATACTCTAAAAGCAAAGCACTATAAATATTTTGTAATCTTCATTTTCCAGAACTTTTCTATCTATAGTCTCATTTCAATGTGGTAGAATTTTTTTTTTTTAATAAACATAGAGTACCTTGGTACCATCCTGCATCTAAGGGAATACATGGCCTTGACATAATCACTTTACTTTCCTGGGTCCAATTTCTTTATCTGAATAAATTGACTTAATTGTTTCTCTGTGGCTAGATTGGAATCCAGTTTTGTGATTACTTTCCATCCATTTCCAAATAGAAAAGCATTTTGTGAATGAAACAGATATAACATAGTGTAGTTTAGAAAAAGATCATGCAAATTCCTGTTTTATTAAATAAAGTTTAAAAGATTATGAAGGAAAGATACTGGAATAAATATACAGATACAGATAAAGGTTAAAATGAATAGTCGTAATGTAAAGGATAAGATGAATCCTATAGTTTTAAATTATGTAAATAAGCAGATCTGACAGCGTATATTTTTAGAAGATATTAATTATAATTTAGTAATGAAGTTTTTTTTATTTGTACCTATGTATTTTATTCCTTAGTAAATCAAATATCTTATTTGTTGCAAAAGCTTTTACCCATTTAATATCTATAGATAGTTCAATGTATTTTTTCTTGTATGTTGTATGGCAGGGTCACATCTCATTATTTTTCCATGTGAGTATCCTGTTATTGCAGCACCATTTGTTGAATTTTTTATTTTGTTTTGTGTGTTTGTTTTTGGTTTGTTTTGCTTGTTTGTTTGTTTTTTGGGGTAGTGTCTGGACCGGGAATCGAACCGAGGTCTCCCACATGATAGGCAAGAATTCAACCACTGAACTACCCTTGCACACAACCCCTAGTTCAATGTATTCTTAAAAGTTTTATTTGACAAAGTTTAACACAGAACAATTGTTCTTTCATTTGTAAGCTCATAGATATGAATGCATTTGCCTTTTGTTAGGACACTGTACTATTGCATCTCTGGTAGTCAAAAAATTAATGAACACATCAAATTATTACCAAGTAGTTAATAAATTTTTATGTACAATAGCCTTTCATGATTTGATCAAATTTTCACTGTTCTTAAGGTTAAAAATGCATAGGCAAGCTATAGTTAGCTATAGAATTAATGAGTAAATAGTAGCTCTTCAGTCAATATGGAAAAATACAGTATTTCTTTATCTCTATGATTATAAACATGAAATATAAATCTGTAGCAACTGATGTTGTGCCTAAAATATGACCATCAAGCTTCTATATCATTGATGTTAGCCTTTACTATGTGTGTTCTGCAGAATGCTGGTATTCCTCCAGATGCCTCTTAGAAAATAAGATCCTATGAACAAATGTTTGGAAAATGTTCAATTCAACAAAGCGAAGCGAAATTTATTACTGTTGTTTCCATGTCAAGCTCCCAGAAGAGTATTATTTGAGCACTGAACTCATTTTATTTTGCAATATCACATAAGATTAGAGGTATTGCACAGAAACACAGTTATGTTTAAAAGTATTTTACATTTAAAAAGCATAAAATAAAATAAAGAAAAAATCATAGAACACCTGTCTTCTGCTACTCTGAGACAAAAATATGGACCTGCAAGGCCAGATGCTGAGCCACTGCCTCAAGCTTCAAGTTTTACGTTAGGACACCATTTCTTTCTTCTCTTCATGTGTAAAGGGGAAATTTGGAGATAGGAAAGGACTGAAAATGTGATTTCTAAATAAACTAATAGACATAACATTGTAGTTTAATATAGATTTTTTAATATGATGAACTTGAAAAACAGCTAGTTGCAAATCAGAATATTGCATGCTTCTTATGAAGTTGGTTTGGAGAGTGAGGTCTGGAGATTGATTGCTTTTCTTTTATGTGAATTACTTGTATCCTTTAAAGAAAAAAAATAACATAAGGAAGTTCCTGAGAATTTTCAATATAGATGTCTCCAGAAGGGTTATTGCTGCCAAGCTTTTTTCCCAATGTGTCACATAATCTTTGTATAATTTATAAATGATAACAAAGCAATCAGGCCACATTCATAAAAGCCCAGTGACACATAATTTAGTTGAATCTAAGGATTAGAATTAATTGTC
Source organism: Myrmecophaga tridactyla (assembly GCA_004026745.1). Classification (NCBI taxonomy): domain Eukaryota; kingdom Metazoa; phylum Chordata; class Mammalia; order Pilosa; family Myrmecophagidae; genus Myrmecophaga; species Myrmecophaga tridactyla. The sequence continues at coordinate 12,627 of PVIY010031005.1, read as the reverse complement.
TCTCTTTGTTCCAAGTTCTAAATCTTAGTAAATGATTCACTGTAAGTCGTTACAGCTTAATATTTGCATGAAATCACAGTTTAGCTGGCATAATTCAACAGCAATTAAAAAGCTATTTAATCATCATGCAAATTGGTATGAGGGCCCTTGAGTAAGAAGGGTGTCTGCCTTTAAAAAGAAAAAAGTATCTCCAGGATGGCAGTTAAATATATGCAATCATCCATAATATAATTGATAACAGTCTTCCTACTCATGGAAAAATAATTCATGCTTTCCATTATAAACAAGAGAAAAGACCAACAATATGAATATGCCATTCTGTAGGAAGACATTGTTATGACAGTGATAATGAATATTTCACAAGCACAAGTATAGGTTGGAGGTAAAAAGCTGAACTGGTCTCTATGCTCTAGGTTACAATCCCTTCAATATATTCCTTTCTGAAGGCAGACATTTCTAATACCCTCTGGAATAAGAAATGGCATAAAGCAAGGTATGCAGCAAACTTTTAGAACTACCTGTCCCATTTTTCAGTCTAACTTAGGTGATATACATGTAGGTGGCTGGCTTCCCTGCCCTGCAGGTTGCTGATATTAAGATCCAGCAAAAGAAAAAGGAAAATATATGATAACACTGATTAATATCTCAAGATGAATGCAATCATGTAGATTTATGACTAATATTGTGTTATGCTGGTACCACATGACATCTCACTTCTTTCACCCCTGTGCTCATTCAAACCATTCCCTACTCTGCAGCCAAAATACGTTTTTTAAAAAACATGTCATTTCCATACAGAAAATCCATCACTGTCTTTGTCTTTTACATAGAAAATTATCCAGCCTCATTCCAGTCTAACAGTCTTAGATTACCTGGCCCCTTCCTATTCCTCAAAACTCATTTCCTGCTTTCTAACCAGTGATTTTCTTCCAGTTCTTTGACTATTTCAGGACCCTTTTTGTCTAAATAACTACACACCTTCTCACACTAATATTCTTTCCATCCTTCTGCACAGCTTCTTCACCAACTCCAGGAGACCTCAGAAAGTTACCTAAAGTAGGGTTCCCCTGATAGTTTTTATTTCAACTCCTATCCTTTGATTTTTTTATGTGCACTTATTGTAATTCAAATTTTATTCTTTTGCGCCTGTGGTGTGTGTGTATGTGTGTCTGTTTACCTAGCCATTCCACTAAAATGTGTATAACAAGAAAGCAAGAATAATGTCTATCACGTTCACCACTGGAAGCCCAACATTTAGCAGAGTTTCTGGAACATTGTAATCACTAAATAAAGTATTTATTCAATGAATTAAAGACTGTAGCTTGAAGTTCAATAGTAGCCTTGAAAAATCAAAGACCAATTTCACGTTTGCAGAGAAACGTCTTCTCACACCATAAGCAAATTTTCTTGGTAGCAGAAATTTAGAGAATTAATTTGAATGTCACAAAATTAGACCTTTTAAAATATGGCAGGAATACTCTTTCATTGGATATTTATGCAATGGATTTTTTTTCAAAACGTCTATCATAAGTATAGTCTCTAGCAGCACAGTTTCTGTGGTGTTTCACATTTAGCACTTAACACAGTGCCTTGCACATTTTAGACCTTCAGTTAATATACGCTCAACGAATGATATGAAAATGAGGTTTGAAAAACTCAGAAAAGGGTAAAGGGTTTGACATGATATTAAGAAAAGGCTGGAATATTTAGAAGTTAATAAGTACTCCAGCCAGTGTGATCTTTATGAAAAAATAGTGAGAAAGAAGACTAAGGGTAGATGCTCACCTGTAACTTGGGATCGACTTGGTTTATGCAGTCTTGGTGGCAAATAAGAGGGCTGTAGGGGTCTCTTTATCAGCTGCTAAGGACACACTTACTTGTGTGTAGTAAACTTCAGTTGCCATCTCTTATGGGTGTGCCCCTTTATCCCTTCTGTATAATATTTTTTCCCATAAAATTGGCAAAGCCTTAGTAAAAATCATTTTGCTGTCTCCAACTTCCCTCTCTCTTCTTTTTCCAGATTGTCTTGACCATCCTAAATTTATGACTCAACCCATGTAAAACAAATCCCTTAGTGCATCTTAAGGCTAATGAATGGAGATTTTTAAATCTATACAACAAGCGTTATGTGAAGACTGAAAGACTGACATAATAGTTTTTATATACATATGGTATTATATATTTTCTCTAATTTTGAAAATAATGATGTAATTAAAACCATCCTTTAATTAAAAATAATTTTTGCCATTGCCTATTTCCAGTTAACAAATACAAAATATAATTGCCGTATCTTTCAGAGCTCTGATGGTTTTGATATTAACTATTGAACCTCATACTACCAAAATGTTAGGATATGGACAGTCTTCACCATAAAAACTCTTTCCCTTCTAAACTTCAGCAGATGTGTATAACATATGTTCTTTCTGACTCCTGTCAGAAGAGCTCAGGCTAGTATAAAAGACCACCGAATGTTTATTGATGAATTTTTCAATTTCTCACCATAATTCATTGTTCTATATATATACACTTATTTTTTTAATTGCTTCCCTCTAGGGCCACCTTCTGCTCCTAGAAATGTGGTTTTTAACATCAATGAAACAGCCCTTATTTTGGAATGGAGCCCACCAAGTGACACAGGAGGGAGAAAAGATCTCACATACAGTGTAATCTGTAAGAAATGTGGCTTAGACACCAGCCAGTGTGAGGACTGTGGAGGAGGACTCCGCTTCGTCCCAAGACATTCTGGCCTGATCAACAGCTCTGTGATAGTACTTGACTTTGTATCTCACGTGAATTACACCTTTGAAATAGAAGCCATGAATGGAGTTTCTGAATTGAGTTTTTCTCCCAAGCCGTTCACGGCTATTACAGTGATCACGGATCAAGATGGTAAGTTCTACTGCTGTTCTCTGAAAGCAGGCCCATAAATCCTTCTTAATGCACAATATCTCTGATGGACCTGTATTCCCTGTGGCGCAGCAGTATATACTATATACTACAGGGGTGATTTTCTGGTTGTCGTTCTTATTCCTACCCAAGGTGCAGAAAGATGATTTTTGATATTACATTTTAGCTATATTACTACTAAGTTAATTAGATTAACTTATCTAATTTAATTATGTCTAATTAAATGCTTCTCCCTAACGTGTATGCATTATGTTTTTAATATAATCATATACCAATATTTCTCAATAAGTCCATATTATTGAATACTTAATGTCAGGCATAAGTAAAATGTAAAATGAATTGAATTCCAGTTTTCTCCTTATGCTACCATCCCTTTTCCATGTCAAAGAAAGCAAATAACACAAATTCATTTTAATTAAAATTCATCATCTATATTGTATATTCCAGCCAACATGCTTAATCTTAATCCACTGAAAATAAATAGCAAACAATATTAAAATGTGAAAATGCTGTGTCTAGGTACAGTTTGTGAAAAGTAGTTAAACTGTCTTTTAAAAATTCTATTGCTTTAGGTTAAATGTTCCCTTTATAATGCTTTAGATTTTTACTGCCAAATTTTCAGGCACCAACACACCCGTGATTTTTATAAGTATATACTCTCTTTTTTTCCTTATAACATGATTGTACTGCAGAGTATCATACAAGAAAAGCTTCAGAGATTTTACAAACTCCTTTTGAGAAGTCATCATAAGTTATCTGTATTAGCAAGTGGCTATTTTGCAGCAGGAATTATTGTTGTAAATGGATACATATGTGGGACAAATTTATAAATATGAAACTATTTTTATATATTTAGCATATGGTAATATTTAAAAAAATATTTAAATAAAAATACACACAACTTAGATGACCCCCAAAAAAACTATACTGAATGAAAAAGACAATCTCAAAAAGGTACTGCATGATTCCATTTATATAATATTTGTAAAAATATTATAATTATAGATGTGGAGAACAGATTAGTGATTGCCAGGGTTTGGATATTTTTGTGGTGTGGCTATGAAGTGGTAGCATAAAGGAGCCTTGTGATGGAACAGTTATTTATATAGCTGGATTGTGTTAATAGTTTCACTAAACTAAATATGTGATGAAATTGCCTAGCTATACACACACACACACATACACAAAATGTACCAATGTAAATTCCTTTGTACTAAAGTTGCACAAGTAAACATTGGGAGAGGCTGGGTGTAGGGTGGCCATGACCTCTCTACATTTTTTACAACTTCTTAACATCTATAATTTAAAAATAAAAAGTTAAAAACTTTGTTAAACCTATGAAAAATCCAGGAAGAAAAATGTAATATTCTACTGAAAATATATATGAAATGAATATGACTATTTTATTCAAAATATTATACATAAATTCACTTTGCTGATCATTTTCAGAAATGCATCTAATAGATTAAGCAAAGTCAAATAGTATTATAGATCACTATCTTTCTATTTACTATGCAGTTTTCCCCTTTGTCAATTAACTCTACATTAGAGAATTTGCCTTATTGTTTGAAAGCGAATTCCTGTTTCTCTTTGTTTTTCCTTCTTTCCCTTAGTATCAACAACATCTTGTCAGATATGTCTTTAGTATAAAGCACATTATGGTCTTCTGCTACTCTTTGCTTCAGCAGATTATTTATAAAGCTTTGTTTGCTGCCACCTGATAGAAAACATACTCCAAACTTAAGGGTCATTCTTAATTCTAAAGTATAAATAGGTAAGCTTGAGGTAAAATCATTATATCCCTTTAAATAACATATGTAATACATATATTTATATAATTCTGTATGTATATATAGCAGTCCTTCATTCTAGGATCAAAAGAGGATTAATTAATCTAGTTTTCTACTTATCAGAAGAGCAGAAAATAAATTGTCCCTTTCTTTTTAAATGAGATAATTTATGAAAGTTATATGAGCAAAAAAGCAGATTATATATGAAATAAGATCTTCATAGGTTAAGATTACATATTCTGGAAGGATAGCAATCTCCCCCAATAAATTTGTCTTTGATGAGGGATATTAAGAAATGATTAATTTTTTTAAAAGTTAAATTGACTTTGTTTTAGATATAAATGGTTATAATCAAAATATATTTAAACTTTATTTGGAAAATGCATAAAAGTCCTACACTGAACTAAAATATTTTATGTATTTACTTAATAAAATATATTTAACTATGATCAGCCTTATATATGAGCAGCTCTCTCCATGTCATAATCTTGAGAGAATCCAAGAAGACCCTTTCTCCTTGTTGTTCTGACTTTAGAGAATATCTTTAAAAATGTCACCCAGACAAGGGCAACATAATGAAATAGTGCAACCTGTAGATGGATGTTATTTTTTCATATTGGAAGAGGTCAGAGCCTAGTACTGGGGTAAAAGGAAGCTTGGAAACTGGAATGTTCTAGAACCAAACTTCTGTCACCCTTCACAAGATAATAATTTTACTGCTGCAAGTGGAAGAAAGATATCCTGTTACTCAGTTTGGAGTATCATTGGTAAAGTTTCAAGGGACTTGAGAAGCGATTTTTGAAAGCGACCTGGTAACATTTTGTTGGACTTAGGGGACCGCGCTAGTCATTATCTGCAGGTTGCATATCATGGTTTTTACACTAAATTGGAAAAGCGATGCCTGGTATTCATAAACTTGAATTTATTCAACATAATTTTTGAGGGTATTCCTTGTGTTCGGTGGTGAATAAGCCCTTTTCAAGCTTCCAGAAGAAGATAATAAATAATGTCACAAATATGTAATTAGAACTGACAGTCCAGCGTAGGAGAAGCCCAGGGAGTTCTGGCAGCATATATTCTCCAGGTCTGGAGAATGAGGGTGGTCTTCCTGAGGAAGCAGGATTTAAATTGAGTTCTGTCATGAAGAATGAGTAGAATACGATTAGGCAAAATGAGACAAGGAGAAGGGAAAGAATTCTGAGGAGTAGGATCCAAAAGATGAACAAGTGAAGGATTAGGAGATGATGATTAACATACCAAGAGCAGCTAAGTAGTTGGTGTATTGCAGATTTGGAGCAGGAATTGAGGAGTGCATCTGCGATTTGGAGAAATGAGTATATGTCTGCAAAGTAGCCAAGAAAATTTAGGGAATCAGTCACTTAGAAGACGCGGGTATATTACCAGGGCCATAATTAGGGAAAAGAAAATGAGCAGAATAATATTGTTCATGAGGTGATACTTGCATAAATATGTAAGCAATATGTTAGAGAACCAAAAAACTACAGACAGTAGTAGTATGTTTTTACTACTCACTCTATGTATGCACAGTGTGGAACGTGGGGATTGAAAGAGGAAATTTGCATGGGTATGCATTTTCTTTCATCTACTTGATTATATGAAATACACAAATATACATAATTCTTTTATATTTCTCATATGTAAGTAACATTTATGAAACTACTGTTAAATGACCCTGACTTGATTATTTGATATCTGCTTGTAATTATACAATGTACTTTTTTCCCCCAAAATTACTTAGAACTATTTAGCTATAGTTAGGAGAAACATTTCTTGATTATTATAATTCTAGTTGGATAAATAAGATTATAGATTTAAGACTATGAAACTCATAATTAGGATTCTTTGCAATAAAATTTAATTAACTGACTTCTATAATCCCTAAAAGCTGTATTTGCTATCTTAGATTTTCAAAGTTTATTTCAATAATCTTGAAGGGTGCTTCATTTAGAAAGCCAATCAACAAAGCAACACCTAGAAAATTTAGAATTCTAATCTTGGGTACATGGTAGGAAAACTAAGGAGTTTAGTTCAGTAAAATAAATTATTCAAGTTGTAGGCACTAAAGGAAAATATTAATTATGGATAGTCAACCTGAAACAAATTGTGTTTATAGATATCTTGATATGCACAAAAAGCTTTTATGACCATGTTCAAGTTGAAGGACATGCTAAATTACTAACCAATTCTGCTGATATTTGCTTAAGTATCTTTAAAGCTATTACTGTCAGCAGCAGGTTTTCTGATTCATTGATTTCTTAAAATACACATTCAACACCCATTCTCCCTGCTTTTGGGTGACAGTTCTGTATAGGTCTGCCTTTGGCTTACATTTTGATTTTAGATTTCATATATTCATTCTGACAGTAATAATTAATTGAACTGACATTTAAAAAGATTTAAAATTAACAAGTGTCCATATATTTATAAACTTGAGCAATTTGATTTACAGTTCACCAGTTTATTTCAAATGACAAAACGTGTATATTAGGGACATAGTAAACCTACATTTGTCTTTATACCTGCATTTTAATGTATTTTACATCTGGATAAATCTCACAGTCCTCACTGTGTTTTAAAAAATCTTGATAGCAGATGTTCTTTTTGCTAAAATCTGTGCAAGTCCATTCAAAGTAAAAAAAAAAAAATCAGTATAATAGTTCAAGATGCTTACTGAAAATACAGAGAACATAGGGTTCTTTATTTCATAAGCCAATGGCACAGAAAGCTTTTTTTAAAAATTAACAGTATTCATAATCTTAAATAAGAAGATGCTGTATCATTAATATTTTTCATATTTTGTATACACAGCAAATTACGTATTCATAAGCTATAGACTCCTTATTTTGAAGTATAACATTTTCCTATCTCCTTAGGAAAAGTGTTTCTCTCCTGCAAAGTGCACTGAATATTTTATTCATGGAAGATAATTGAAATGTCAATCTAGTTAATCTTACCTAAATAACTTTATGGTTCATCCAAATATTAAATTGTAACAGAGTATAGATTTTATAAACTTTGTTTTTGCCCCTGATAAAAATCAATTACTTCCAAGTCTAGTGTCTTTTGAGTAATTGATGATTTAGAAAAGGCCCTTAGACCAATCAGCAGATGTAGAAATGGAGCTAGTCTTAGAGAGTTGTATATAATACTATACATGTTTCTATCTCACTGGACTGTAATCAAATATTTTTAATAGTCTCCTTTGCAAACCAGTATATAAGGTTCTTGAGAGAAAGGTTGTTTTTTTCACTTGATGAGAATATCCGCCGCCTACCGCAGTACCTGTAACTTAATAAATAATTATTTGTCATTTGCTCTAGTGGGAATTGGAGATGGTGTGAAATAAATATTTTTTAACATTTATTTAATCTTTACTATCTGCCATGGCATTTCTAGTTGCTAAGGGTATGGCAGTAAAGGAGAAAAACAAACAGTTAACTGTGTTCTTACCTACATAAATCTTAATATTTTCTTGTTACGTAATTATATGTCCTATGAAGAATTATACAGATTAGGTAAGGGATTGGAAGTAATGAGGTAGAGGAAGTTTCCATTTTACATAAAAACAAAGACCACTTCTCATGACGTTTGAGCAGATCATGACATGATGAGAAATCCTATGGATATTTAAAAGAAGACTGTTCCAACCTGTGGGAATAAAGGACAAAAATCTTAAATTTAATCAGGAACATGTTGGGAAAATGACAAGAAAGTATTATGATGTCTTTAGCTTATACCAAATGACATGCTCACTAAATCTTCTGGTGCTATATCTGCGAAATTTTCAGCAAAAGTTTTCAAAAGTGTTAAACCATCCTTTAGATAACAATCATGCTTTCTTTTTTCCTTAGTGATCATACATTGATAAAGGGATGTGTTATATCTTAAACATGAATATAAGCAGTTGGCTTTTAGAGTCATTAGCTATTTCCTCTAAGCAATTATTTATTTATTATTATTTTTTTTTTGCAGAGTAGGTAACTGTATTTTAAGGTATGAAATAGTAACACTTAATTGTTGTTTTGGTGCCTTTACTACTATATTAACAATTTTAATGGAGTTTTCCATATGAAAAATAGTAGTAGAAATTCTTTAGTCCTATAAGAATAAACTCCATTAACAGATATTTAAATTGAAGATAGGTGCCTATCATTATATTTTGCATAATCCATACCTATCATATAATGTGAGGCTCTACTTTATGGTTAAGCAAATGTCTAGAAAATTATTTAGCCTATATTCTCAATGCAATTCTTTGTTTCGAAATGGAAGCAGTTTAATTTCATTAACTAAATTCTCCCTACAAAACTAATTGACTGATTTGGATAACTGATTCATATATGACTGTGGTAGGTTGAATTATATACCTCAACACACACTCTTTATCTTGCTTTGTGTCCCTGTGTCCTTAATCCGGCTTTATAAAGAGTAAAAAACAAAAGCTAGGAGTTAGTGATGACCACAAGGAGAATTTGGAAGTCAGCAGAAACCAGAAAAGGAGAGAATAAAAGGGGATTACCATGTAAAGGAAGGCAAAGATATAAATCAAGGAATCACAAGGCTTCCTGGCAGCCATTATCCAAATGTTACAGTCTTCAGGAAGAGAGCAAGCCTGGGCAATTTCTTGATTTGGGGCTTCTAGCATCAAAACTGTAAGCCAATAAATTCCCACTTTTTAAGCCAACCTATTATGATAGTAGTTTGACAAACTAAGATAGTAGTTAGCATTAAAGACTGGGCTTTATTCTTTAAATATTTTCTGAAAACATCTTTTACTATGGAGCATCAATAAGGATTAAAAATACATTGTTTTGTAAGATTATGATAGAAAGGTTTTCACAATTATAGATTATTCTAATTATCATTGAAGATGTGAAATCTCTTTATAACTATTAAATAATTTGTAAAAATTGAAAATCTATTTGTTAACCTTTTAAAATAAGTGAGATTTAATAGCATTTTTTTCTTCCACATGTTCCTCATCATTTTTCTATTTGGTTGGATTTTAAAATAGTCAGATCTAGTTATGTAATTTGTGAGAAAATAAAAATGCAGGGCCTCTTGTTCAAAAAGCAGGAAAAAAATAACTTTTAAAGTTATTAAGATACAAAAATGTTTCTTTTTTTCCAAGGTCTCTCTCTCTCTCTCTCTCTCTCTCTCTCTCTCTCTTTCTCCACTGGATCAAGTGTTTTTTATCTGATACTTAATATCAATGTCCTTCTAAGTAAAGAAACATTACAATTTTGAATTATTTGCAAGAACTTTTCTATTCTTTTTATTCACAGTGTCAAATATAAATGCATTTAATTCGTATGTGGAATCAGAAATTGCACAATTCTTTTTTTGTACTACTGCTCCTCCCCCAAGGTTGCCATCAGCAGGTCAGAACAGATACTTGTAAGCCAGAGTCAGGCTGGAAGTTTGGAAGAAGCAAGAGAGGGTTCCCCCAGGCATAGAGCCAGCTGCAATGAGCTCTTCCTTAACATCGAAAATACTACACAGAGAATTAAGACACTCACAGATGCCCAGGTCCCTGCCTGGCTACTCCTGATGGCTTCCAGGTTCCCATATCTGCCAACTGCCAGCCTAACTTGTCTTGCCCCAGCCAGGGACAAATTCTTAGGGAGATGAGCCAGGTCCTCTCCTTTCCATAGGCTGCCTTCTCTACCAACCTTGGAAGGATAACCCCCAAGGGCCTTTAAACCATTTTGGAAGCTGCAAGGTATTTGCATGGGGTGGACTTGAGAGATTTGCACCCATGGAGATGTGATCTTTGTAGAAAGGAAACAGCCATCCCAACCACCGTCCAGACCACGGGATAGTAGCCTAGTCCCATCCTATGTGCGGGCCTCCACTGGAAACAGAGAGCAACCCAAGAATGTGGTCCTCACTCCATAGATACAAACCAGTTCCCTAACCAGGTGGAGGGTGGCAATGGGCCTAAAGTAGAGGAGACTGCAGTGAAGAGCCTGCGCAGTAGATACACAGGTAGTAAGAGGCAGGACCTTGCCACGAATCCAGGCTCCATTGATTGTCCCATTCAGATACACTCAACAAAAGCCAAGATAAAACCCAAATTTGAAATGATTAAGAATGTCAATATGGCAATAGCAGATCATTAAACCTGAAGTGTGGTGGTCTTGTGTAACTCACAGATCACACACTAATGAAGCCAACCCTAAAAACATTTTACAAAATATCTATTTAATTGTTTTTCCCACTTACCTCTGTGCAGTAGTCATCAAACAAATGTAGTCAGAGAACAACATACACCAAATACTACCATGTAGTGAATAAAATTTGCATGTTTGAGACATGGTGCCTGCTATTGAGCAGCTAACATCCCATCTTTCATTCTCTTAAGATTTGGAAGTAAGCTTTCCTAAAGTAAAAAGACTAAATATACCATATCTGACTCAATATACATTTTCAAAAACTGAGTGCCTGAAATATTACTTAGTATACAAGTCCTTAAAAATGCACAAAGCAATAAATGATTAAATAGTGCAGTGACAGCGAATGTTGACATTTCACTTACCGATTTTTATGAGAGGCTGGTTTTTGGATCACACTTTTATTCTGTCAGACAGTGAGAAATGCTTTCAGTAAAGAAAGATTAAAAAAAAGAAAAAGAAAGAAAGTTCCTTAATTTACCTAACGTGATTCTCATTACTTTGGCATTCTTAAAGACCTGAGGCAGATTTCATGTACATATCTTTGTGCACTGCTTTATATTGTTACACTGTCACTTTCAAACCTACCTTGAGATAGAAAAATGTTTTCTTTTCCCACAAAATTATTCTGAAATGACTCATTTGAGTTCATCCTTTCAAATTGCAATTTAATTATGTATTTCTTTGGCCATCTTTTATTAAAACAAGTAAATAATACTCCAAGGATAATAAATGTATCTATAATATATGAAGAGCAATTCACTTTCCATTTCCTTTAATTTTTTTCTTTCAAGCACCCTATTTTACATTTCTGCTGGGTCACTATTTCTTCAAGATATGCATTCACTTTTACTTTATGGTGTTCTTGTGAATTGATGCTCCTCTTTGTTAACTTCCTATTTCAAGGCTCCATTAATTAATAGTGAATGTGTGACCATTGTCTATCTATAAGTTTGAATTGGAATTTGACAAGTTTATTTGACAGCTACTCATATCTCACTTTTTTCATTTTTTTATTGTGAAATACAACATATACACAAAAAACGCAGTAAATTTCCAAGTACATTTTAACAAGTAATTATGAAACAAATTTTAAAGTTTGATATGGGTTACAGTTCCACAGTTTTTCATATTTTTCTTCTAGCTGCTCCAAGACACTGGAGACCAACAGAAATACTAATATAATGATTCAGCAGTCATACTCAATTGGTAAATCCTGTCTTCTCTGTTATACTCCTTCTTCTCTTTCAATAACATATATACATAAAAGTAATAAATTTCAAAGTACATTACAACAATTAGTTGTAAAACAGATTTCAGATTGTATGGGTTACAATTCCCTAATTTTAGGTTTTTATTTCTAGCTACTCTAAGGTAGTAGAGGCTAAAATAAATATCAGTATAATGAACCAGCACTTACACTCATTTGTTAAATCCGACCTTTCCTATATAACTCCACCATCAACTATGATCTTTCTCCCACTCTTCAGGGGTGTTTGAGCTATGCCCATTCTAACTTTTTCATGTGGGAAGAGGCTTGTCTGAAAAGATCTATGTCCCCTAGAAAAGCCATGTTTTAATCAAAATCCCATTTTATAAAGGTAAAATAATCCCTATTCAATACTGTATGTTTCAAACTGTAATCAGATCATCTCCCTGGATGATGTGATTTAGACAAGAGTGGTTGTTAAACTGGATTAGGTAACGACATGTCTCCACCCATTTGGGTGGGTCTT
>PVIY010031004.1:20268-30483 GCA_004026745.1 Myrmecophaga tridactyla | reverse complement strand
CTGATCCCTAGGTGCCCATGGACAGGGCCACATTGTAGATGTGCAGTGGCGGCCTGCATGTTTCCACCCAGTGGCTCTTTGCTTGGCATAGGCCCTTCTGCAGCTGGGCTGAGATGCCAGCCATTTTCTCAGAATCCCAGGGATCAGTCATGCCTACTTCCAACCTTCCCATAAAGTAACTAAATGAATCATTGTGGTAGTACAGCCTCCTGATGCAGCACATGCAGATAAGAAGGAAAATCGAAGTATACCTGGTGGGGCGAGATGGAGGCCAGGCCTCCCATGCAGGAAGCAGGGGGAAAGTCAGCAAAAATCAGTCACTAACACCATGGCTTGTGGGATAGGAAGTTGAGGTTGCCATGAACCCTGGGCCCATTGCAAACCAAGTGTCTTTATTTTTCAGCCCTTGACCTGACCGTCCAAAGGCCCAGGGCTGGGAGCACAAGGGCCAAGGGAAGAAAGGGAAGGGGGAGCATGACTTCCTGTGAGCCAGTCTTCCTTCTAAGAAGGGGGTAGAGATCCTAATTAGGGTGAATATTCAGCAAAGTGGTTCTTTTTGTCCTAGGAGTCTTTGTAAGGCCTTACTATATAGAATTGCGTATTTCCTTCACCTCTCCTATCAGGTAGTAGAGGCCTGGAAAGATTTTTGAACCCATTGGGGGCCCAAGCCAATTTAGATAATCTGCATTGACGCCACAATGGGACCATTTTTTAAGGCACTTGGCACATATCTAAAAGAAAGCAAACTGCCTTCCAGAACATGATTTGAGGAGGAATGCAAGGTTTCTCAACCTCAGCACCCTTACGTTGGGGCTGGATGTTTCTTTGTTGGAGGAGTGGCGTTAGTCTGCATTGTAGGATCAGTAGCAACCCACCCCCCAAGTCATGACAGACATGTGGGGTCCCAGTTGAGCGCCACTGGTCTGGAGTGAAAGGTCCTGCCCTCCCTCCTGGCCCTGTTTGTGTGAACAGTGTGGTGGCAGAGGGAGAGGTTCCTGTCTCCATGTCTTCTTGGACACAAACCCACTACAGGCCCTTCCTTACCCCATGGAGGTGATAGAGCTGGCCTGCAGAGCCTCTCGTAACTGTCCGTACAGGTTCGCTGTGGACTGCTGCCCCTGGGCAAGATGTTGGCTTCATTGGTCTCACATTTTCAGTTCTCTCCATTCTGGAGTCTGTGTCCTAGGGGCTGGGAATGTGGTGCTTCCTTAGAGGGGAAGGCTGGTAGCCATACTGATCGCGTCTCAGTGTGCTGCTCTTGCTGCCTCACAGGTGATGCCAAGATCTCCTCAGGCCCCTTCAGTGAACCTTGCAGGCAGGCACTTCCAGGCAGCTGCCAGTAGTGCATGCCATGGCTGGGTCCCACTGCCATGGCAGAGTTGTTGTACCTGTGAATCAGGATTTGGGGCTGCTGGGGTGATGTTAGCATTGACCTAGCAGGAGCTGTCCTTGATTTACCATCCCCCACCTGCCTTCTGAGTTGGCTGGATCTACTGCCTGTTCCCAGGAGGGGAGGCCACCACCTCCTGGCTTGTCCGTCTTGGAGCTGATTGATGGGCTAAGGCCTTGTGTTTCTCAGCAGGTCCAGGGTGAGAGTCCGGTGAGCATTAATTATTGTTGTCGTTATGGATATCATTGTTCAGTTTTTTTTTTAATTAAGGGAAAAGGAAGGTAGAAAGTGTGACAAGCGGGGTTAAAGAGAGCAGGTCCACAGTGTATGATGGTACAGACCATGCTGCCCTGTCCCACCCTTGGACTCTTTTAAGGCTGACCCTGGCCCTTGCCCTGCTGCTGTCCGCTGGCAGGTGGCCACGGCCAGGTGTCCTGCCCTCTCAGGCTTGGCTCCTTCAGAGGTGAGCATGAAAGGCAGGCCCTCAGGATTCCAGGTGGGAGTTGATGCTGTCCTCACCCCATGTGGGAGCAGATGCTCTGGGCAGGGCTGGTCACCTTGACTCCCCAGCCATTCTTTGTTATGTGCCTGCCCCATCCCATTGTGTTGCACCTCTAAGACATGCTGTGCCCTCAGAAACTACTGCCCTCAGGCTCTGCTGGTCTCTCCGGGTCCTATCCTCCCATACCCTCTCCAAGCAACCCTGGAAGGTGGCCCTCCTAGAAGTGTGCTGCCTTTCGAGGACCATATGTTCTGCAGCCTAGACACTGCTCATTTGGAGAAGGGTCACTAAGCACCAGGTGGGTCAGTTGGTCGACGTGCATCACATTGGCAGGCAGAGTTGCCACCCATGTCTTCAACCATTTCTGGGCTAGGAGCTGTCCCAGATTCCTCAGGGGCACTGGGAAGGAGAGGGAGAGAGGTGTAGTCCCAGTCCTGCTTATGAGGGTGCACCCAGAACCCCTCAGTTTGCTGGTGTGCTGGATGGTTGTCGTCTTGACTTCCGTATAGGTCAGGGTTCTCTGGAGAAAAAGAACCAATAGGAGATATCTGTAAATATGAGATTTATAAAAGTGTCTCACACAACCGTGGGAATGGATGAGTCCAAAATCCGTCGGGCAGGCTATGAAGCTGGCAATTCCAACAAGGGATCTCGACAAACTCCACAGGAGAGAATAACGGACTAAAGAAGCAGTGAAAATTCTCTCTTCTCCCTTAAAAGACTTCAGCCAACTGGATTAAACCCAACTGATGGGATTATCTCCTTTGCAGGAGACATGCCCTCAATTGATCGTAGATATAATCAGTCACAGCTGCAGTCAACTCACTGATGATTTAATAAATCGGCCTTTTGACTTATCAACCAGCCATGAAATATCCTTGCAGGAACTGTTAGGGCAGTACTTGCCTCTCCAGAAAACTGGGCATCATCACTTGGCCAAGGTGACACCAGAACCTAACCGTCACAACTTCCCCTGGGTAAGGCTGGGTCCCAGACTGCCTACATGCTTGTAGGGTGCCAGGCCCAGTTAGGAAAGCGGGCTTGGAGCTGTTCAGTGGGCGGACCTGGCTCCCCTGCCTACCCCTGACAGTCACTTCTCCCTGGATGGCCAAGAGTCCTGGGAGCAGGTCCCAGGGTAGCAAAGGGAGAAATGGGATGCTCTCAGGGGTGGGTCAGCCAGGAGCAGGACTCTGAGTGACCTGGGATTCTGCTGTCCCCGCCCCCAGGTCAGATGCCCTGTGTTCTTGAGCAGGTCTGAGGCCTCCAGCACTCACACAGTACTCTAGAATGATTCAGAGACCCAGGCAGGGCCCAGGCCTTCTGGGGATGAGGCAGAGGTATTCCCCCAGAGAACCCCAGCAGCACTCTTCTTCAGAGCTTCTTCCTGCCCTTTTAAAGAGCAAGGTGGGAGGTGGAGGCAGCAGCCTCACCTTTGGAATCTGCGCTAATATAGCCGTAGGAGTGAAAACAAGAAAGAGAAAGGCCAGTGGCTCAGGAGTTTAATTGGCACAGCTCTGACTGCCTGATATCTGGCCTCCTGGGGCTCTATTGGGGCTGCAGGGCCCCGGAGTGAGTGAGAGTGGCCTTCGCATCCACAGGTGGCCCCGCATAGCTCCTGCAGTAGCCATCACCACCTGGTCATGAATAGCTGTGACTAGCCATGACCACAAGGGCCGCAAGGCGGCTTGGGCTTCAGTGGCCCTGTGTCTTGGCCAAGAGAATAGGTTTTTCTAAAGCTGCAATTGATGTTTCTCCCCCAGTCAGTTAGAAGCTTTCTTGCTTTCAACCAGATGAGCGGCCCAATTTTGTGGTCTCCCATTAACCTGAGTGCTTCAACAATTGATACTTTTCTCAAGAGATGGAGGGTGGCCATCGAGGAAGGGATTTTTTATTTGTATTTAGTTTGCTTTTTACTCTCTCTCCCTTTTTCTCTAACATCATTTCAAGCTAATAGTGAGAAAAAAGGAGAATGTGAATGATTCTGCCTTAATAGGTCCCACAATAATGCATTCAAGAATGTCCATTTTTCTTGCTTTCCTGAAAACACCATGAATTCTCCACTTAAAGGAGATGATGGTGACGATTAAAGAGGGGAGGGAGTGCAAGTAAACATGGAGAAGAGAAAGGCAGTCCAGGCCAGCTTGCTTGGCTGCCAGGAGCTTTATGCTGTAATTCAAAGGGGTTTCTTTTCACCGACCCTGCCTAAACAATTATGAGAAAAATTCTGGGCTCACGTTTAGTTTTGTAATGAGAACCAATTTTAAGAGCAAATGAAAGAGAAGGCCCATTTCTTTCATGACGTGATCTCAAAGCTTCCATGAACATGAATTGAGTGTGCACGTGTGTGTGTTGGGGGTACCCACCCTTGGGATTTCAGGTTCCTTGTTCACTCGTGACCATTGCCACCATAATATATTAACCTGTCTGGCTGTTGCTGTGGCTGAATGAGCACCTGTGTGCTGGCTGCATCCCCTGACCCCTTACCCCATCTGTCTGTTGGCCCACCAAGGTGGTGCCTATACCCAGCCAGTTCTTTTGCAGGGGGAGGTGCCAAACTTGAGGAGGTGGTGTCTGGGCTCCCTTGGATGAGCTGAGCAGCTCACATCTGCTGTGGCAGAATCACTGCCTGCAACAGCACCCCCTTGAAGCTGGCCTGCTTTATCCATGACCGCCCAAAGAGGCGCTGGCATGAGTGAGAGGCCGTCTCTGTGATTTATCCATGTGCACAGCTCTGGCTTTCATCCCCTCTCTGCCTGGAGCTCAAGCCTCGTTAAGACCCCCTGACTTGCCGGCGTGGCAGACTGCTGCTCAGCCCTCGCAGGCCAGCGCTCTGGAGGGGGCAAGAGAAGAATGATCACTCTGTGCACCAGGCCTGCCTGGCATGGCCCCGGCTCCAGTTGTGGCAGCTTGCCAGTTAGAGCTCCAGGGGCTCCTTTTTCCTCCAAGGAATACATCTTGCTTGGTTTGCAGGATGGGCGTGTGTGTGTGTGTGTGTGTGCCCGTGGGTATGCATGTCTGTTTTGTTGAGGTGGAGAGCGTCTATAGTGCAGGGCCTGGACACAGAAGGCACCCATTCATGGGAGCTGTGGTATTATCCACTCTGACTCTCCACAAGATTCATTTACTGCCTGGAAGTAAAGTGGGTGAAAGCAGGTCCCTCTTTCCAGGGTTCAGAGGGAGCTTTGATGGAAACCTGGCCCCAGGTCTGCTGTTCTCCAGGGGCCTCTTCCAGAGAGGTGGGGTGGAGGTTGGTAATCTCTTGAGCTCCCAGTGTATGACACGGGGCTAGGCAGCTCCTTTATTGCAGGATCCACTTTCAGAGGCAAGTGAGGGGCTTCTCCTGTGGTTTCTGTGCCTTTCCAATCATCGGACATTGCAAGGAAAATGTAGGCTCTTTGCCAGACTTGGCTCAGCCAGTCGAAGGTCTCACGGAAGAGGTGGGGCCCCAGGTATGGGTGCTGGTCTCCTCCCGGACCTCTCTGGCCATCTTTGCTGCCCCTCCAGTTTGCCTCTCCCATCTGAACCGGAGGAGCACTGGGAGGTCAGGATTCAGGTGCCACCTGCCATCACAGTTCTCTAT
Source organism: Myrmecophaga tridactyla (assembly GCA_004026745.1). Lineage (NCBI taxonomy): Eukaryota > Metazoa > Chordata > Mammalia > Pilosa > Myrmecophagidae > Myrmecophaga > Myrmecophaga tridactyla. Next base: position 25,011 of record PVIY010031004.1, on the reverse strand, counting down.
AGGGATTGCAGCCTCTTGAAGTGATTAATGGGGGAGCCGTGTGTGCCTGTGCATGTACACGTGCATGTATAAGCAAGCATTTTCATCTTTGGGAAAGAAGGGAGAAAGAGGAGGGAGTCCTAGTGGGCCCCGTGAAGACCCCTGGCACTGTGGGCGCTGGGTGCTACGACCATGCCCTGTGCTCAGCTTTCTTCTCTTCTGCTGTTGGCTTCCTTCTTCCCTACCACATCCTCCAAGTCTGCCCAGCTGTGGTCACACTGTTGTTCTGCATTAGGAGGCCCTGGCCCCTCCCTCTTTCTTCCTGCATGTGGGCAGTGTTGCACAGTGCTTAGTGTTCCGTCCCAGCACCTGACTGCTGTGGTTCCAGTCCTGGCTCCCCACTCACTCCCTGGGTGGCCAGGTACATTCCTCATCCCTGTGCCTCAGTTTCCAGGGAGGATCATGGTGTCCTCCTCCCAGGGTGCAGTGGGAGGATCCCCATAGGGCTCCATCATCACAAGAGGCTCTGCAGCTGCCAGGACACAAGAACAAACCCTCAATAATGCCCTTTGTGCCTGGAACGAGACCAGATTCCAGAGGATGATGTGGAATTTATGGCAGCTCAACCTGGTGGGCTGATTTTCTACACACAAGGAGAGGTGTGGATTGAAGAGCAATTCAGGGCAGCTCCAAGCCCTGTGCATAATTCTTGGTGCCCTTGCTGGTGAGCAGATGTGGTCCCCCACCCCACCCACCATGCAGAGAGAGCCTGGGGTGGGCTGGGACTCCTGCACTCCTGGGAGACAAGGGGCAAGCCCAGAAATGCCCTTTTGCAAAGGTGCAGCCCCAGCAGTCTTCACCCATCAGCTCTCTCTGCTGCTGTGATTGGGTTTGGGGATGGGGAGGTGTGTTCAGGAGTTTTTGCTAAGTAGCAGGTGAGGATGGGTCTGGGGTGAATACCAAGGTTGGATTTCTTCAGCCCTGGGTACTGGTGTTTCTGGCAGCACTGCAGGGAAGAGTGAAGTGCCCAGGAGCAGAGCAGGGGTGGTGGTGGTGGTTTGAGCCTGGCCCTGCCACTGCCTGTGGTGGGAGTTTGCCTAAGTCAGCCTCGGTCCCTCCATGTGTCAAATGGGGGTGCTGGCTGAGCCTGGCTTTCAGGGTTAGATGGTGAGAGAATAAGGAGCAAGAGGTTTACCCAGGGCTGGCCTCCTACATCCATTGTGGGTCCATTAACTGGAAGCATGAGGCTTTGGGGGTTTCTGGAGCTGCCTCGGGATGCAGGTGCTGCATTTGTGTGTTCTGCCAAGTATTTAAACAGTTATGAGCAAAAGCGGAAGAATGGAAAGGGAAAAAAATAAGCCTCTCAGGAAAAGTTCAGAGCTGCATCATGGCGTGTCCCTGGGAAAGTCACAGGAGGAGACCCACCCCGGCCAACCCTTCCGGAGCCTGTGGTCAAGCCTGCACGTGGAAGCCACGTCCTACCGAGCACATGCAGGCCTGAGCTGGGCCTCACCCTCTCTCCACTGCCAACTGCAGGATGGATCCAGGACTCAGAGAGCCGAAGGAACACGCCTGAAGCTGCTCGGCCAGAGGGAGGCAGCAGGTGGCCAGCCTGGGTTTGTTTGGTTGGCAAGGGCATGTTCCAGTTATACCCCCACCACTGAATACAGGGCCCTCTGAGTCCTCTCAGGTATCTGGCACTCCCAGCACCTTAAGGTGCTTTAAAGGAATGTCTCCAGGGTGTCTGGGTTTGCTGGAGCCTGAGGGATAGTACAGAACCCTTCCCCACTCCCAGGTAGCTAAGCAAAGGTGTTCCATGGGCTGCAGGGAAAGGAGCCTTCTAAGGGGCCCTCTCTGGTTCAAGGCCCCACGCACTTTGTCCCCGCCATTTACCCCACCCTGTGGGTAGGGCGACAGCAGAGCCCAGAAAAGCAGAATGTGCCAGGAATGTCCTGCCCGACCCCTGCCTGCGGGTCTGTCCATGGCCCTGTGCCCTGCCTGGGCATGCTGGGGCATGTGGGCTGGGCTGGGCCGGGCTGGGCCACTGCCTTGTTCTCAGCCCCGCAGGCCTCTGCGGCCAGCCAGGGAGGGCCAGCAGCCTCTCCTCTTCCCAGCAGGTTTGTGATTTCCTGTTCTCATGGAATGTTCTCTGGTGGCATCCTTTATGGGGCTACCCTCTGAGCAGTTGGGTGATAAGGGGGTGCCTTCCCTGCCGCTTGCACAATCTGGCACTCAGCCCTGGTGTTGAACCCTTTCTGAGCCACAAACTGTTGTGATCTCAGCCTCACGAGGACATGGGAAAGAGAACACTTGTCACATGATAAGCACAGAGAAATCCAGTTCTAGTGCTGAGGCCAGGATTCCACCCCAACTGGCTCATCATTTTCACCATTTCGTTCATTCAACAAATGTTCCTTTAGCCCTGCCTGTTTCTCCAAGTGTCATGAACACTGAGAGCAGAAGCCCTGTTCGTGCTGATAGGACCCAGAGCCCACCAAGGCCCTCCAACTGACCCCAAGGGATGTTGGAGGCCCCAGGATGGAGGCCAAGAACCTCCAATGTGGGTCAGTAGCTGGGTTGTGCAGGGTGAGGAGGGTGGCTGTGGCCAAAGGTCGTGCCTGGGAAAGCTGGGTGGCCTGGGAAGCGTGGGCAGGGCGGGTGAGACCTTTGGCCCTGGAGCCAGGGTTTGTGCTATGCTCTGAGGTTTGGGGAGGAAGGTGCTGGGCCGGCTTTGAGACAAGTCAAGCTCAGAGACATGTGGGATGTTGCAAGGACTTGCTCATTGGGTCAGGAGCTCAGAACAGGGTCTGGCCTGAAGATGCCCATTTGGGGACACTGGGGTCAGGGGTACAGGTTGGATTTGGATTCAGTGCTGGACCTCAAGTTCCATTAAGGCTGATGTTTGAGGGGCAGCAGGTTCTCTGGGCAGGGCGGGGCTTCCTGGGGCTCAGGTAGGGTGACTCCTTCCTCCACAGGTGCCCAGAGGGGGCAGGACATTCCAGGGCCACCCTTGGAGACCCTCTTCTCACACAGGGAGGGGCAGAGTTTGCTTGCTCTTCTCCACCAGGGCACATTCCTGAGGGTGGAACTGCTGCTACCCTTGGAAGCCCTGACCTGGGAAGAAGCCAAGGAGTTGGGATGGGGGGCAAGAGGTTCCGGTGACGTATGACATGTGTGGCAGACCTTACAATGGTGGCTGCAGCCTGTGAGGAGCCACTCTGGGTTGGTGGGGGGCCGGGGGTGGGGGCAGTAGAGAAGGCTCCTTGATGCTGAAGTGTGGCTGTGGGACATTTGTAACCACTGTTTGGGACGGCTTTGCAGTGGCTCTGCCGTGGGCCTCTCAGGGAACCTGGGCAACAAGGGTGCCCACGTCAGCGAGGAGTGCCCCTCCTTGTGGGCCATGGTCCTTGCAGGCTCCTAACACAGTGTGGCTCATCACTGCTCCCTGAGCCAGCCCTCCTGCTCTGGCCACATGGTCAGGATCCATGCTGGTGCCGTGTAGGGCCATCTGCTTGTGCCACCCCTTGGGTTTCTAGGCTGGCCACCAGAGGTCCACCCAGGAGGTATTGAGCTCAGGCTGGTCCTGAGATTAGAACACCTCCGTCCTAAAAAATGGAATACCTCTGTCCGGACATGTTAGGGATCCCCAAGACAAGCTGGTACAGGCGATCCCAGCCGCAGGTTTGCCTGGACTTCACTCTGACTTTTGGAAAGTTTTATTTAGATTTCCCAGTATTTGACCTTGGGAGACAGCCGGACTCCCTCCGGGAACAGCTCCAGGATGTACGTGTGTTTCCTCCCGGCTGTCTGAGCTCAGGGCCTTGGCTACGTGGGCGTTTGCTGCAAAGTCTATTCCTTCTGTGCTGTGGTCTTGGGGTGGACCCTGGAAGGAGTGGGAGGTGTGGGGACAGACCCCCACTGTTGAGGTGCTGCTCTGGGCCCTGCTGGGCACACTCCTTGGTGACGCAGGAGCAGGAGGGAGCAGAGCCAAACCCACAAGGGCGAGAGTGGGGAGCGCTTTGTCAACTGGAAGAGGCAGGCTGTGGCCACTTGCTGCTGGAGCTGACCGCACCAGGGCCTGTTCGGGCAGATAAATCTGTCAGTGTGCTTCCACAGTGTTAGCCTGGCTTTTCTGCTTTATGATTTATATTTTATGGTTGGGAAGGAATGGAGAGTTTTTGCCCTCACATTGAAAGGAAATCCAGCTGAAAGGACACTTGGAAGTTAATTTCTGCTTCTCATCTGTCTGCCAGGTGTAAAGCTCTGACAACAGGTGGAAATGGGCCCTCCCGTGTACACACGCAGCACAATCATAGACACCTGGCCAGATGCCCATCTTCATTGGGGGTTGTGCCTAATGTCCCTGCTGGAGGCCACTCTCAGATGTGGGGAGACTGTCCCCGCCCCAGAAACATTTCCCACTAGCAAGCCGGCAGTGGCTCGGTGTGGTGGCCTACCCTAGACAAGGCTCACGCAGCCCCAGGGACAGTTGTGGTTCTGCACAGATGAGGTTGTGGCACAACGCAGCCAGCCCTACCCTGGCCATGCGGGGAGCCCACGGGCGCACTCCCACCCAGCAGGATGCTCCAAACCAGCCCCTGGGCGGGAGGGGCCATGTGAGCCTCTACAAGAGCGGTGCTTTCCAGTGGTTCACCTGCCTGTGTTCTCCGAGAGGGGATCACCCTGTGGGAGCAGCTCCCCACCCACATGCAGGTGGTGGTTCCCGGTCATGCCGTGCTCCCCCCCCCCCCCCCCCCCCCCCCC
>PVIY010031004.1:0-20168 GCA_004026745.1 Myrmecophaga tridactyla | reverse complement strand
CACCCCCTGCCATGCCTCTGCGCCCTGTGCTTGGGCGAAACTCCCATTCAATTTGGTGATGACTATGAAGTGCAGGAACTCGGACTGGGAGGGTGTTTTGGTCCACACAATTTTTCGAAGTGCCGTAATAAGAAAAAGCACATACACTTTGTTCCTGCCAAAAAGGAGAAAAGGAAAGTTGAAAAGAACTTTGGTGGAGAAACATCAAAACTACTTAACGCAGAGGTGCTTTTGTTTTGTTTTGCTTTTGTGGCTGGGGTGGTGACGGGGGCTTCTTTTTTGGATAATACAAGTGACCATTTGGATAAGATTTTAACTTCTGGGTCAGTCTTCATTTCTAACTTAGCATCACCTTGTTTTTAAAAATATATAAATATAAAGTTACTTTTTTGGGGGGAGTAGTTTGGAAATGTGGTTCAAAAACAAAAACCATACAGTGTCAAGACTTGTCCTCATCTGTCCCATCCCTCACGCCCTCAGGTTAATGTTTTTATTTATTTCTTGTAATCCTTCCAGAGTTCCTTTATGCAAATGGAAATTTCAATTCTATGTTTTTTCTCCCTCCTTATAAAAAGATAACACACTACATGTACCTTCTGCACCTTGCTTCTTAACTAATCAACCCTGGCAGATGGAGTTGCAGTGGGCAACCGTGGGGCACCGCCGCCTCCTGCTTCCCAGCTGCAGGGCATCCGTTGCATGTCTGTACCCAGATCCCTGCGAGGGACCCATAGCTGTTTCACGTCTTTGGCTGCAGAGAACTCGGGGTCCCTGTGTCGTTTTAGGTGTGGGAAGGGTCGCTTCTGTGGCAGATCCCCAACAGGAGGCCTGCCGGGCCCTGGCACGTGTGTGTTTATACTTTGGAGGAGGCTGCCGGGAGGCCCTGGGTAGGAGCTGACCTGGGTGCAGCCCGACGGCTAGGCTTGAGCGGCCCATGACCACAGTCTGGTCCAACGGGGTGGGAGTTCTGCCAATCGGATTGGTAGAAAATGGTTTCTTTGTCATTTTAATTTGCATTTTTCTAATTATGAATGCAACTGAGCCTCTTTTTCATATATTGAAAGGCTGTTTGTCTGTCCCTTTCTATGTTCTGCTTGTTTGCCCTTTTTAAAACATTGGGTTGTTCATCTTTTATTTCTCTAGAGTATATGAGGGAGGTTACTTTTTGCCTGTGATATGAGTTTTTATGTGCATCTTTCTTTTTATGTGCAAAGTTTGTTCTTTGTCTTTTGACTTTGCTTTTGGCATTTTCTGTCAGCTTTATTGAGATATAATTCATATACTATACAATTCACCCATTTAAAGTACACAATTCAGTGGTTTTTAGTATATGCACAGAGTTGGGGACCCATAACCTCAATCAATTTTAGAACATTTCGTCACCCTGCAAAGAAACCCGAAACCATTAACAGTCACTTCCCATTCCTCCCAGTTCCACCCCGCCCCAGCCCCCACCACTGTCTGTCCCAGCCCTGGGCAACCATGAAGCTACTTATTCTCTGCCTGTTTTGGACATTTCACGCAAAATGTGGTCTCTTGTGACTCGCTTGGTTCCTTTTGATGGCCAAATAATGTTTCCTGGTGTGGATGGCCCACACTCTGCTCACCCATCCATCCGCTGACGGACACTGGGGTGGCACCCACCAATTAGCTGTTGGGAAGGGTGCTGCTGTGAACATTTGCGCGCACATTTTTGTGTGGCTGCATACCTGGGGGGGAGTGCTGGGGGCTGGGCTAACTATACTTAACATTTTGAGAAACCACCAAACTGGTTTCCAAAGTGGCTGTACCAAATTAACTTTCCTACCAGGACTCTTGGCATTTTTGACATATGTATGTTTTTATCAAGTTTATCAAAAATTTTTTTTGGCTTCTGGATTTTGAGTCTAAGGCTTTTCTACCCCAAGGTTTTACAGGATCTCCCCTATGTTTCCTTCTTAGCACTTTTATGGTTTCATATGGAAATTGTTGATCTCTGTGGTTAATCCTGTGTGTGGTTAATGCTGTGTATGGTGTGAATCTGCACCTTAGATTTTTTTCAGTTGGCTCCCCAGACACGCACCCAACAGCATCTGTTGAAAACTCCATCTCTTCCTCCCTTTGGGGTTCCACCTTTATCATATACTAGCCTGGGTCTATTCCAGAACATTCTCTTCTATTTTATCAGTCATTAAGTGTACTCATGTGCTAATATACTATTTTATTTATTGAGGCTTTATGTTTTGGTATGTGATAGGGCTAGTCTCTCCTCATTATCCTTGCAGAGGTTTCCTGACTATTTTAGAGCTTTTTAAAAATTTCTTTGTATCAGTTTTGTGTGGTTTTCTAGGTATGCTTGTTCCTAGGTATTTTACCTTTTTGAGTGGCTCATGTATCCTCACCCTGAAAAGCAGGTTTTTATAATAAAGGGAAGTTGGGTTTGACCATCTGTAGTATAGATTTTGTACCAAAAGTTGTGAGCTTCTAGTTCCATTTTCTGCATCTTGCTGGCTCTGTAGAGAACTACAGGAATTCCTCTGAGCCCTAGCACAGTGGGACAGCAGAGAGCGGGAGGGGGAGCTGAGCTCCATCGGGGCCCCCTGGGTGCTCTCATTTCTCCTAATTCTCTGAACATTTCTGACTTTGTCTGAGGCTCATATTAGCCTTGTTTTTCAGATGAGGGAACTGAGGCTCAGAAGTTGGAAGGATTTCCCGGTGTCCCAGTGGGCACACGGCTCAGCTGAGATTCTAGCTCAGCCTGCCGGCCTGTCCTACTCTGTAATCTAACCCTGAGCACCTCTTGCTTTTCTGAGCATGGCCCTGGAAGTTGACATATCAACTGCCCTCCCCTCCCTAGGCCTCAATCTCATTTGTAAAATGAGCTTGTTAAACTGGTCATTGATTTGCTCACTTGTCCAAAAAGGATCCATTTGCTCTGGTATGTCCTCCAGAGAAGGCTTCCCTGGAACAGAGATGGGAGCTGCTGGAACAGAGTTAAGGGGACCCTAGGACTCAGTAGCCCTGTCTCCCCAGCCCTGATGGGGTCCCGAGCACTCAGCTCTAGTCAGCCCGTGTGGGAACTAGTGCCTGTGACCCCTCAGCCAGCCTTGGACCCACCTTCCATGCCCCCAGGCCTGCTGCAGATGCCGCCCCTGACCTTGGCCGACTGTGGGCTCTGGTCGTGTGTGAGCTGTGGCCCCCTGCCAAAGCCTTGTGTGCTTTGGAAAGGTCCCTTGACTTTTGTTAGGCCGAGTCCTTCTCACACCAAGAAGAGAGCAAGGCGGCTTTCCCAGCCCCTTCCTGAGCGTGCGCTGCCCAAAACGCTGGCCACAGAAACACAATGTTTGCTTTCCACTGTGGGAGCCCTGGGAGGCCCCTTGGCGCTGCTTCCATGCCTTCTGTGCTCAGGCAGGCCATCTGCCATCTGGGCTAGGGCAGTACTGGTGTCTACCACGAACTGTGGCCTGGGCTGCCAGAGGCCGTGTGGGCCTCAGGCCTCCAAGGCCTGTTGCTCTTCCTACCCATGGCCTACCAGGGTGCAGCTCCAGGGCTCAGACCTGCACAGACACAGGCCTCAGGAGGAGCTGACTGGTGGCCTCTGTACCCTCGGGCTGCACTGAGCACCGCCTATGGGCCGGCTCCCAGCAGAAATGGTGGCTTTAGGGTCAGGCAGTAGGGTATAGGAGCAGGGGTCCAAGCAGCCTGCCTCACAGGGAAGAGAGTGCACATGGGGCTGGGGCAGCCTCCAGAGGGTTGGTGATGCAAAGCTTCTCCTTCGGGAGGGCGGGAGGGCGAGGCAGCAGGTGAGTAAGGAGAGAGGGGGCGGGGCAGCAGAAACTGCACTGGCTCGGGGCTGGGGGTTGGGTTCTGAGTGCCGTAACCGAGAGATTTGCAGTTGTATCGGGAGCAGAGAGAGTGGGTAGAGGGGCAGCGCATCCAAGCACCTGTTGGGACCAAACTGACCCACAGCCCTGCTGCTGGACTTCTACAGAGGGAGAAGTCCCTGCCACTGTGACCCTGCCAGCTCCGTGGGGCAGGATGGCAGCGGCTTCCTGTGCAAGTGTGGCCCTCATGCCAAATTCAGGATGATCAAGATGGATGCAAGACAGGCCACAAATATGCTGGAGGTTTTCTCTTTTTTTCTTCTCTGAGATAGGTGAAAACCCTAAGACACCACAGGCCTTGCCATCTCGGTTGTCCCTGTGTCAGCTCCCAGTACAAATGCCTCTTAGACAATTTCTAAGCTGTTGGCCTTTCTCATGGGCTGGCTGCGTTCTTGATACTTGGAGAATTCTATTCTCAGAGAAGTGACTTTTTGGGAGGAAAGAGTCTTTGCCTCAGCCAGAGCCCTGGGCCCAGCATATGCCAGCAGGGCTCCAGTCATCTCCACGTGGTGATTTGGTTTATTTGTACTCCTCTTTCTAAAAGGGATTTGGGGTAGCTTCCTAAAAACCTACACCACCAAGAGAGCCCTACAATTGGATTAAAAAGAGGAGGAAAAAAGTGAGAAGTGACCTGCCAGTCCTGAGAGTGGTATGGGGAAGAGGGAGTGGAGCACGTGGCACTGCCCTGCGAGGAGGGAAACAGGTGGCCTGGGCTCTGTGGGGTACTGAGGGAGTACTCGTGTGGGCCCTGCCTTTAGGACACTGATTGGCCGATGCGTGGTGTCCCCAGCAGCCACGCAGGATGGGCTGGTTCCCATGGTCGGTCTCTGACCAGGGCCTGCTGTCCCGATTCTGGAAAGAACAGCAGGCATGATGAGTAGTCGCGTGGCGTCTTTACAGCGGGCTGAGGTCAGCATCCTGGACGCAGAATCTGAGACGAGGTTTGTGTACAAGTGACTGACAGAGGCTCTAGAGAAGTCTGTGGGGGGGGGGGCAGACAGACGGGAGGAAACTGAGCCAAAACGTGGGCTCAGCTGGAGCCTGGCCTCAGCCTGTCCCCCCGGGGAGCTCTGAGGTCAGAGGAACACCTGGATGGACCCCACCAGAGGAGTGGGCAGCCTTTTTACTCTGTTTTAGTCAGTAGCTCGGGACTGCCTCATGGGGAGGGCTTCACCCCAGGCTTGCCCACTGAGGACAGTTCTCAGGGGAAGGGGCAGCTGTAAGCTGTTCGCAGCCAGCACTCACTGCAGGGAGGGGGGTGCTTCTGTGGTTAAGGGGACCCAGGTGGGACCAGCGGTCTCTGCCTGGCCTCTGCCTCCTCGTGTGATGGTTGCCGTGACCCAGCGAGGCCGCTGGGACAGGGATGGCTGCTCCTGGCTCAGAGATGCTGAAGCAGGCGATCTGCGGGCACAGTGGGGCCCTGACATGAGCCCAGGCCTCTGACCCCAGAATCATGTTCCTCGCACCTTTCCATGTGACTGGGAGGCTCCCCACATCCTCCGGGGCAGGGGCTGGTTGGGGCCCGGGGCAAGAGAATGAGGGCTCCCCGTCCTCCAGTTCAGAGGGCCGGGAGAAAGTGGGCTGCCTGCTGAGTGCCATCACACTCCCTACCGTCCATAGGATACCCTTGCTTTCATCACATGAGGCTCCCAACACCGAGGCAGCATTGCCTCCTTGAAGGCTGCAGCTGGCCATGCCCTTTGTGGGTCCAGAGTAGATTCTGGGTTGCTACTGATAAGTCACTGTGGTTTAGTTCAGACCCGTAGGTGTTCTGGAGCCATTCTGCAAGCTCGCCTGGGCTGGCCTGGAGAGGGGATAATCTGGTGGGGCCTGAGACCCCACAGGTTTGCACATGCAGCAAGATATGGTGGGATGTTAATTGAAGTTTCCCGATGTTGGGGAATTGGCTTTCGCAATTGGCAGAGGGGCCCCCAGCTGGCAAAAGGCCTATGCCCTCTCAAGTTTCTTCTGACCGGTTTTGGAATGCTTTCCAGCCTCACACTTGGGCAGCGCCATCCCCGAGCACAAGCGCTGGACTGGGCTGGCTAGGAGTGCGAGGCCAGGCATGGGAGAGGGGCACCAGCTCTACTCTTGGGGTACACTTTCTGGCCAAGTCTGATGGGACCCCTCAGTGTGAGAAACAAGGGCGACATCACTATTCTCTGTCCCAGGGCCCAGGGGACTCCCACACAGGAGGGGGGTGGAGGATCCAATGTCTGGACAGAATACTGTGCAGAAGAGGGAGACCTGGGGAGATGGGAGGGCTCAGAGAGGCTGGAGACCCAGGCTGGGGCTGGGGGCGCGCCATGGCCTCCAATGTGGCTGGCTTGGGGTCTGACCGGAATGACTGGATTTCAGGGATTTAATTCCAGAATCAGCCCCAAAGCAGGCTGCTGCTCTCTGGCCATAGACTAGAAGTGGGGTCCTGACTAAGGTCTTCAGCCACTAATTTGAGGCCACGTGGACACTTTTCTTGCCATTTTGCTGCCTGGACTCAGTGACAACTGAGTAGGGGCCTATAGCTGGGCTGTGTATGGGCCTCAGGAGAGCAGAATTTCGGGGAGGGACAGTTTGTTCCAGAACAGCAATTTCACCTTGGAATTATGTGTTCACAGGGCACATTGAATGTTTTAGTGGCTTTTCAGCCTTCTCTGACATTTTTGAGGGTTCTGGCACCCGGGCCTGTCATAGGCCTGTGCGTATTTCTCCTGGGGATGCTGGGCTAGCCCCTGTCCCAAGGCTGCACCTGCCTGCCCCCCAGGAATGGTGGTTTGGGCAGGGCTCACACTGTCCCACATGGCACTAATGTCCCCCACTCGGCAGGCAGTCCAGGCTTCACTGAGCCCAATGGCACAGTTTTTTTGTTTTTGTTTTTTTTTTTTTGCATGGGCAGGCATCGGGAATCGAACCCGAGTCTCCGGCTTGGCAGGCGTGAACTCTGCCTGCCGAGCCATTGTCGCCCTCCCTGTAATGGCAGAGTTTTGAGTCACGAGAGTTTCCACGTGCCTCTGGGGATACCAGACAGTTCAGTGGCACTCATGGCTTGCTTGCCTGTGAGAGATTCACCAGCCAAACTTTGTAGCTGCCTGGAGGGCCCTGATTCCAGGCAGCCGCAGAGCAGGAATGGCCCCAGGACCCTAGGCCCACCCTTATTGACTGATGGGCTGAGGCCTGGACACTGGAAGGGACTTGTCCGAAGCCACCATGCCAAAATGTGGCAGATTCTACATATGTCACAGCTCGTCCAACCCCAGCCCTCGCCAGGGCACACACGAGGCAATGGCCGTTCAGCTGTGAAGGCCCAGTGCCATAATGCTGGCACAGGCTCACGTGGAACATGATTAGTGCCCAGAAGTAGGCCATCACATTTGCACAAAGCTAGGCCTGAGAATGTGTCATGTAGTCCCTGCCCTGTAAGCAGCTCCGTGCACGAGGCTGGGTGGGAGCAGGAAAGGGTGTAGATTCGGGAGTGGGTTCTGTTCCTGAGAGTTACGGCAGCACTTCCCACCCTCTTTCACCTCTTATCTCACAGGAGACAATGGCCTGACTCCAGCACTGGGCACCCTGGGGGGACCACAGCATGTCCACTAGGCCCTCAGCAAGGAGAGCAATGTTTCCACCAGCAAGGAGAGTCCCTGCTGGTTGCAGGATCACATCGCCGTTGGCGAAGTGTTTCTACACGCCAGCATGTTCATGTAGAGAGAAACAGTCCATCAAAAGGTGCCAAGGAGAACAAACCCATGTGAGCTGTTCCTTCCATAGTTTCTGGGAACCATGAACATGCCGACGACAGGCAAAGCACTGTCCTTGAGAGAGCACACCTTTTATTTTCCATCTGCTGAGCCTGTTCCAGTGGGTTGTTCACTGGGACAACTAGTGGTCATCTTTCTTTCAAAGTGACACATAAACATGACAGCCTCTGAAATGATCAAGCCCTTGGGACAGCGAGTGTGCAGGGCGAGAAGTGGCTGGGACTCCAGGTCCTTGCCTTTGCTACCCACCCACCCCAAGACCCCCACCAACATGCAAGAAATAAATCAAGAGTCAGGGGGTTCTGTCCCTGGCCTGTGTGCACCTACCTCGTGCTGTCCTGTCAGGTACTCGGGGCTGGGCCTCAGGTGTCCTCACCCCTGCAGTCTGCCCGGCAGGACTGGGTTCCCCACCAGGATTCCAGGGCAGGGGGCGCTGGCCATGAGAGAAGGAAGCCTAGTTTTATACACTGCCTTGCAGTAGATGTTTCACTGGATCTCCTGTGCCCAGGGCCAGGCGGGACACTCTAGAGTATGGTGGCTTGAGCAGGACTGGCATTTACCAGCAACACTCAGCACCTCACTACCTTGTTTGAGCTGTGCCCACCACTCACTGCCATGCTTCCCTCACCAGTGCCTCCCACCCCCAGAGGTGTGCATGGCAGGTGAGGCAGCTGTTTGCAGCCACACTCTCTTGCTGGGCCCTGGGGAAGCTGTGTGCTGCCTGAGGACCCATGCAGTGGCAGTCCTAGCTGGGGGACCTGTGGAAGGCAGGGGCAGCCCAATTCCATTCTGGGGAATCAGTGTCTCCAGGGTGGGCCCAGGTCACATGTTCACCCCATGCCCTTGATAGTTCTGACATGCACTAGACTGGGGCCATGGGCTCAGCCCCTCGGGGCTCCACAGGCCCCCCCTGTTGTGGGAGGTGTTGGGGTGGCATTATATCCCCCTTTCTGCAGCAGCACAGCCTGACACTGTTTCCAGCTGCCTCAGGCTGCTTCTCGAGGGGTTGTTTCTCTTTGTGCCAGAAGTTCATCAAGGCCTGTTCTCAGCAGCAGCATACCTGTGTTACTTAGCCATTGGTGTAGGGGATTTGCTTTCTTCCCTTCCGTTCAATGGGGTGACCAGGAGACCAGTCTCTGGAGTTTTGCATGTACCCCATAGATAAGAGTCCAAGATGTGGGATCATGGGGTCAGGGCAATCTGATGCATTCTTACAAACTGCCCTTCAGAAAGGCAGGTCACAGAGGCTGGAGCAGGCTTGTGTCACTGCAGCCATACCCGAACTGGGTGTTTGCCAGATTCTTAGTAGAATAACTGAATCTGCATCTATCAACAAGAGGCATGTGTATTCATCGGCCAGGGTCCTTCCTAGTGGGCACATGGCCCATGAACCGTTATCCTTGCTCAGCAGGGCGAGCCCAGTTTCCCGTGGGCTCTGGCTTTGGGGGGGCTGGTCCTGGGCTCCTCAGGAGGGGATATGGGGCTCAGATGCCTGTGTGTCTGCTTCTCCCACAGAATTGCCAGACCTTCAGCAGCCTCAGCTGCCTGAGCGCAGGGACGGACGACTCCCACAGCCCTTTCGCCCTCCATGTCAGCAGCACCAGGTCCTGGACCGCCTTGCTCTCCGCCTCTTCCACCGGTGCTGGGAGCAGGACCCCTGCCGGGACCCCGGTGCCCGAGCCTCTGCGCCCCGCCTTCGATGGCTGTCTCACGAGCAGAGAGGAGCTGTTCTGTGAGGACGAGGACGGCAGCAGGCGGGAGGACTCAGCCTCGGCCTGGCGGGACCGCAGGGCCACTGCGAACAGCCCCTGCTCCCTGGACGGCGAGCTGGACATTGAACAGATAGAGAACAACTGAGGGGGGCCGCGGGCCCTGTTCGGGGTGGGGGATGCGCTAGGCTCGGGGATCCCTCTGGGTACCAGGTGGGCCCTCTGAGGTGGAAGGAACGGGGGACACTGAACTCCTGGGCAATTTCAGGGTCCAGAAGGCTTTGCTGCCCACCCCCTGGGAGAGGCTGTCCGGTCCAAGGGAGTCCCGGGCTCTGGGGAAGCTGACCACTCTCCTTCCAGCCAGGCTGGCCTGCCAGGCTATGCCCTGGAACGTGCCAGCCTCTCACCCGTGACTTGGAGCCTGTGGCCCCCTGCTCCGTGTAACTACTGTAGCTGACAGAGCAGCTTTTGGTTTGGGTCTTTTTGCCCCTGTTTTCTCACGGGACCCTGGACATGAGCACTCCAGTGGCCTCTGGGGACCCTGCTCGGATTCTGACTCCCGGCCGGTGCTTCCCGACCTGGGCGGCCTTGTCAGGGAAGGCCCAGGCTCAGGACTGGGACCAGCACCCACTGGGCCGCACCAAGGGCCTTCCCAGTCTGCTGCTCAGGCTCAGTTTTGGGGGAGTCGGCCCCACACCTTCTTTTGCTCCATTTTTTTTCCGTGCCTTCTCTCCCAGGTCTCCCTGCATCAGGCTTGGGAAGGCTTAGGAGATGCTTCCTTCTGTAGTAACACCAGAACCATTGGCCTTAATTCCAAGTGTGGAGACAGAGGCCCTGGGGGTACTGGGTAGCCCTTCAGAGGTTAAGCCCATGTCTGAACTCTTGGTGCCCCAGCCTGCTGAGGTGGGGGGGGGAGTTAGGGGGTGCTGGTCGGAAGCCGTCCACATAGGTAAAAGTTTGGTAGACCTATTGCCAGAAACCCAGACACCCTTGCCAGCTCCCCTGCTTGGCGTCCTAGCCAGGACACGCAGGACCTGACCTGGGGCTGTGGCTGGCAGAGACAGGCTGCCTCTCTGCCACCTTAGGGGGCCATTTTCCTTGGCTAATGAGTCACTAAGGGCTGGCCCAGCTGACCCAGGCCCGTGTCCAGGCATCATGATGAAGGGCAACCTCTTAAAAATGTTCTCAAGGCAGGAGCTGTGAGCAGGTGCATAAATCTAGGCTATGCGCACATTTCAAAGGTGAGGGGTGTCTGCTGGAGAAAGCCTAGGCGGAGGGGTTGCCCAGGATGGGGTGGCCTCTGCCTGGGGCCTGGGCTTGGGGGGCCTCCGCACCCTTGCAGCAGTCCAAAAGCATTCTTGTCTGTGCGTGGGGGTTGCTGCTTTAACCAAGGCCCCCCATGCAACTCAAGACAAATTCACCCTTTTCTCAGCTTGGGGGAAGCAGAGTTTTTCTAAGTGCTGCTTCCCTGCTGGTGGCCCCAGCCATGGGCAAAAGGCTCTGGAGCCCTGGAGGCTTCACTTCCCTCTTGGGCGGCTCCCTCCGGCCTGGCTTGCAGACACACCTCATGGGCTCTGCTCTCTTGGGATCTGGCTTTTAGCAAACTTGGCATCTTTTGCAGACAATGGTAGTTGGGTTGGCTTTATAAGCAAGGAACTCATTTTCCCATAAGGCTAAAAATAACCAGGCACATTCTCCCTGCCGTTTGTGGACACGTGGTACAGTGGCTGGTTTGCTTTTGCTCATCTTCTCCCGGCAAGTGGAGGCCTCGTTGCTGTAGGTTGAGAACAAATGGTTCTCACCTTCTTTCTCCTAAAGAAGGACCCTGTTTGGGAAGCTTTGTTTAAGCCTTCACGTGTAGCTAGATCGAAAGGGTGGCAGCTCAAGTTCTGATTTATAGGTGGCTTTTCTTAGAAACCATCTGTAAGATGCTTGCAGACCCCAGTTGAGTGGCCCTCCAGGGTTGGGTTTGGAACCTCAGGTTGGCTAGTGCAGTGGGGATGTGTGCAGGTGCTGGCAGGTCCCAGTTGTGGGCTCCCACTGGGCACGGCCACCTGGGACCCTGGAGAGCCCAGTCAGATTGCACCTGACCATGTGGACAGGGACATCTCACTTGGCCACCTGCCCTGCGGGTCAGTCACAAAGGCTGTGACTTGGAGCAAATCCAGAGTTCTGGGTGTGGAGCGCCCAGCAGTGGGTGAACGTGGAGCAGGCCTGCTGACACTTCCTGTCCTCAGAGAGCCAGGGCCCCCGCAGCCTAAATCAGACCTTCTGAACGGCCCACACCACAGGCAGGGAGGAGGGCCTAGCAGGGGATAGTCAGAGGCTTGGCAGACAGTGCCAGCAGAGGCCAAGGCGTGATACAACCCTAGCTGCCTTTCCTCGGAGCAAGGAGGGAGGCAGGGGTGGGGGTCCTCAGGGCCACGTGCAGGCCACCTGCTCTCAGACTTGCCTGCTGTCTCCCTCCCTCCTCTTGGGCCTGGTGGCAGGAAAGAACAAGTACAGAGCATGCTGGGTCACAGCCTCATCCCCTTCCCCTTCCCCTGCCCCCAAGCTGCCCCCATTGCCCTGGACCACTAACGAGCAGGAATGGCCCAGGCCCATCACCAGGCTCCAGCCCTTTCTGGCCTTCCTGATCTGGCTGTTCCTGATCCACCAAAGCTCCAAGGCTCAGTCCACACTAGCAGCATTAGGGGAGAGGAGAGCAGTGACCCTACTGCCCAGTCGTCACTTGTTTCCATTGTCGGTCTTTTGATTGGAGAGAGCAGAGCCCACAGAAGGTGCCTCTGCCGTCTTCTAGGCAGCCACACTATCCAGAGAGGCCCCGGGCTCTGGGGGCCCCAGGGCTTGTGCTCTGGGCTCAGTCAGTTGGAGGGAGGTTTGCCACTGAGGCCCCTGGACACGGCTTGGTTGTTCCCACGCAGCTGGCCAGGCTGGACTCATCCCTACCTGTGTGGGTGCCCCCCAGCTGCAGACACTTTTCGGGGCCCTGCCTCTCTTAGCTGATGCCCATGAACTCCCACCACAAGGGAAACAGGTGTTTGAAGCCAGGAGGGAGACCAGGTTAGGCCCTGGCCTGTCCAGGGGCCCTGAAGGATGAGGATGGGGTTGTGGCTCCAGGAAAGCCTGCTGGGAGGAGGGGCTGGCCATTCCTAGCACATTCACATTCACTCCAAAGAGCTGCTTCTAGCCCCCCGACTGCCTGGGGTGGGTCCGTGCCAGCAGGGGCGAGGGCCACACAGCTCTGCCCCCTGTGGCCCCACGTGGTTTACATGACTGCAAACCCCTTGCCTTACTCATGGTGGAGGCCGGAGCCTGGCCAGAGCGCCTGGGCAGAAATGGACGTCCGGCCAGCCAGCCACAGGGGAGTTTGTTCCGATGACCCTTCCGGATGCCCATTCTCAGAAAGCCTTACTTTTCAACAAAATGTAGCAGGAAAGTTTTGTGACTTTGTATGCTGAAAAAAAAAATTTTAATAAAGGAGAAATCCACATTAAAAAGAAAAAAAACCCAAATTTGCAAAACAGTCTAGTGCAGTGGGGTGTGTGGTTCCTATGTCTGCTGACGCCACCCAAGGGGTCGTTGGGGGCACTACTGTCTGAGCAGCTTCCGGGGCATTAAAACTAGCCCTGGATCCTCTGCCACGGGGCTCGGGCTTGGTGGCTGCGTGAGCTTATCATTTCCTGCTGAGGAAGTTACAGTCAGAGGTATGTGCACCTCGGGGGACAAGGGGTCTGTCCCCTAAAACAAATGATGCCCTGGGGTGCCCTTGCGAGGTGATGCTGACTCTAGCTGCACGGATGCAGTGGGTCAAGCCAGGAGAAGTCATGCCTCTTTATAGAGAGAGAAAGAAAAAGATAAAGTGTGGGGTGGGGGGAGCCCCAGTGCAGTGGTGCTTGTAGCCTAGAGAGGGGGTCCTCACCTTCCAGCATAGTCTTTGGCAGTGGAGGGGTCCTGGGGACTCGCAGGCAGCATGTAGGCCGTTTCTAGGATGGCAGCCATGCTTGCCTGAGTCATACATTGTGGATGTTGAAGTTTCAGGAAGTGCAAAGGCCAGAAAGTGTAGTGTTGGGCCATGCCCCCCCGCAGGGGCAAGGGGACACCCAGGCAGGAGGCCCTGGATCTGGGCTTGTCCCAGTTCCCAGCCTCAGCCACCACGACCTGCTGCGGTCTGCCCTCCGGCAAAGGCCGGGCTGGCTGCTGCTCTGTTTTATCCATGACTGTCTTGCACTAGATCTGCTCTAGTCTCTCAGGAATTTGCTTGTTACTTTTACTGTGTAAATAAAGCTTCCTGGTTCAATACCCAACCACCTGGAGCCCGGCTGTGTGGTTTGTCTCTGCTGCAGAAATCAACTGGACCCCCTCTGGCCTGGGAGGGCTCAGAGCCCAGGCCCTTCCGTTCCCTCCAAGCCTCAGGGCATTGCCAAGAGGCTCAGAGGCAGGATGTGGCTGCAGAAGTCAGAGTCCTGGGCAGCCCGGTGCCCAGGGGCAGTGTGTGCATGTCTGTGAATGTCAGGGGTGAAGAATCCTGGGGGCAGTATATGTGCAGATATGTGTATGTGTGGGGGTGGAGGAGCCCAGCGGGCAGTGTATGTACATATGTGTGCATGTGTCAGTGGTGGAGGAGCCCAGGGGTGCTGTGTGTGTGTGAGGTGGAGGTGCCCAGTGCCTCGCCCACAGGGCCTCAGGAGACAGAGCAGAAGCCCTGACTAACTTCTGAGCAGGAGCAGGTAGAGGAGTCCACTTTCTCTGAGCTCTGGTGAGCAGTTCAACTCAGCCCTCCCCGACACCCCGAGGCCAACCTGCGCTGCTGGGCCACCCACACTCACCCACCGGGGGGGGCCAAGGAGGGGGCGCTGGCCGCCCACTTGCTCGGGGCTCAGAGCTCTGTGGTTGGCTGCAGGGATGCAAGCCATGCAGCCCAGTCCCAGGTTGCCCCAGGTGGCTGGGCTTGGGGTATGGGATGCTTGTTGGCCCTTGAGGATGGGTGCAGAGGTTGGTTTGATTTCTAGAACCCTACCTCGCCCACTGAAGATTTTTGCCCTGTTAGATCTAGATGTAGTTCATCTACGAGGTCCTGATGGCCTCCCTTGGTCACACTTAGTTCAGGCTTTTTTTTGGTCAGGTATTTTTTTAGCAGCAGATCATTTCTTTAAATGAAACAGTCCATGAACACCTGATTCAAGAAACAGGGGTGTTTTGGTTTGCTAAAGCTGCCAAAATGCAATATATCAGAAGTGGATAGGCCTTTACAAAGGGGATTTATTAGGTTACTAATTTACAGTTCTAAGGCCATGAAAATGTCCAAATTACAGCATCGATAGGAAGATACCTTCTCTGATGAAAGGCTGCTAGCATCTGGGGTTCCTCTGTTACATGGGAAGGCACATGGCGACACCTGTTGGTGCCTTGCTCCTGGGTGCTGTTGCTCTCAGTCTGTTTTTAGTGTCTTTCTCTCTGAGCGTCTGTGGGTCCTTTCTTGCTTTCCTCTCTGAGCTCTCTGTGTCCTGTGGTCTTCTCTCACGGTCTCTGGGGTATCTCTCTCCCTCTGGGTCCTTCATTTGGCTTCATCTCTCTGTTCTCTGTAACAGCTCTCTCCAAGATGTTGCTGGGCATTTCTTTTTTTCTCTCTACATGTCTCCGGCTCTCTCTCAGAAAGGGCTCCAGGAAAGGATTAAGACCCACCTTGTGTTGGGTGGGTCACATCTCCATGGAAACAATGTCATCAAAATGGTCCCACCCAGTACAATGTCTGCCCCTTCAAGACTGGATTAAAAGGAAATGTTTTTTCCTGGGTACGTAACAGTTTCAAATCATCACAGGAGACAAGGCTGCAGTGGTTGGAGCTGGGGGCAGCTTGATGGCACCCAAAGCCCTGAGCCCACTGACCTGCAGCTGGACAGGTCAACTTTCCAGGCCATCCCTTCTCTGCTTCCCGTCCCCAGGAATGGCAGGGCAAAGGCCAGGAGAGGCTTCTGCCAAGCACAGCAGGCCCCAGGGTATTCTCGCGTGAGGGTAGGGCCTGGGGTGGCCCTGGATCAATCCCAGCCCCCAGCAGGCCCCTGCCTTCCCCTTCGCAAACATGTGTTTGACCAGGAACTAAAGGAGAGGAGAACTGAAAGGATGTGCCCATCCTGGCAAAGCAGACAGCTGTTAAGCTGGTGCCCAATCCCCAGCCTCGAGGGTGAGATGACAGGGTGGGCCTCTGATGTTTTCCTGCCCTCTTTAGCATGACCAGCTCTAGGAGGCTGCATGGGGGTGACATTGCACCCCTGACCCAAGGTTGGCCTGCGAGTAGGACCCAGTCAGTCAGAATGAGTGACAACCACATCTTGTGTTTGCTGATCATGTCTCCCTGGGACTTTCTTGCAGGCCTCGGGGTGGCTAAGCAAGTAGGAGGGTAGGTTGGGGTGGTGGGGGGCTGTTTCTCTGCCACCTGCTGAAAGAGGCTGAGAAATGGGGAGAGTTGGAGTCCTGGACTTTGAACCACGGGAGCCAGTAAAATCTCTTGGTGGGTTAACCCAATTCTAATTTATTTTCAGCAGCGGCATCTTCATTACAGGGTGGCATCGTGTGAACCCTGAGGGTTGGAACATCCAGGGGTGGGTGTCCCCAATGAGGTGACACTGCTGTACCCACTGTAGGCACAGCCGTCCTCCTCTCTGCCCATCCTCCTCTTCTCCCCACTCCCGACAGCTGCTCTGCCGAGAACAGGTTGCTGGGAACTGCGGCCTGACCCCAGGCAGCCGCCAAGTTTGGGGTCTCTGCCGAGAAAGGCCTGTTCCCCTGGGCTCGGAGGCCATTTGTAGGGCAAATACATGACTCATCTGACCACAGACAGGTCCTTCGGCCGTGGCCATCCCCCAGGGCACCAGTGACTCCCTTTGGTCCCTGGCCGGGGAAACTGGGCCCATGCCCTGTCCAAGTTGAGTAGGGGTATGGAAGGAGGGGCTGCCTTAGGTCAGGGCCAGGGCCCCAGTGCCTAGGCCAGGGAAAGACCCAGAGGTGAGGGTGGCACGATGGCTCAAGAGAGCGGCAGGGCAAAGGGTCGTCATTGCCAGCAGGACAGCAAAGCCCCCAGCTCGGCCTGGTCCCTGGCAGGGCTCAGGAAAACCCTAAGGAAATACCTCTCCCCCCATTTCCAGATGATATCAGTCAGGCTGGGGGGTTTCCCGACTTCCCCAGGCTGCCCTGCCACCCCCTGGAGAACATTTTATCTCCCGAGGGAAGATGCCAGAAAATCCCAGCCACTGGAGTCACGTCAGGCCACTGCCAATGAATGGGCACGTCTAGGGGCAGTGTTGTGGAAGGAGCTAGAAAGGGCATGGGATGTGGGGTCAGGCTTTGATTCAATTTTCAGCTCTGGCCCTTACCTTGGGCGAGGACTTCCTATCTGCCCCTCAGTTTCTCTGTCTGTAAAATGGGGAGAATGATAACATCCACTTCACTTAACCCACTGCAAGGATGAGTGCTGCCATGTTCTCTGCCAGACAAAGCAGGGGTCTGTGCCCCCAGGAACAGTCCCTCTCTACCCACTGTCTCCCCTGTGCCCACTCCCAGGGCAGCAGCTTGAAGGTGGGGGCCCACCACACCCCGGGAGGAGCAGAGCTGTCTCCTTCCCCAAGAGCAAACTGCCCTGCCCAGGAGAGCAAGCGAGAGAGCCCCTTAAAAATGAAGGACCCTTTCCCCTTAAGATCAGGAACAAGTCAAGGATGTCCATTATCGCCATTGTTATTCAGCATTGTGTTGGAAGTTCTAGCCAGAGCAATTAGACAGGAAAAAGAAATATAAGGCATCAAAATTGGACAGGAAGAAGTGAAACTCTCACTGTTTGCAGATTATATGATACTATATGTTGAAAACCCCGAAAAATCCACAGCAAAACTACCAGAGCTAATAAATGAGTACAGCAAAGTAGCAGGTTACAAGATCAACACTCAAAAATCTGAGGTGTTTCTATACACTAGTAATGGACAATCTGAGGGGGAAATCAAGAAAAAATTTCCATTTATAATTGCAAGTAAAAGAATAAAATATTTAGGAATAAATTTAAATAAGGATACAAAAGACCTACGTAAAAAAAACTGCAAGAAATTGCTAAAAGAAATCACAGAAGAACTAAATAAATGGAAGGGCATACCGTGTTCATGGATTGGAAGACCAAATATAGTTAAGATGTCAATTCTACCTTAATTGATTTATAGATTCAATGCAATACCAATTAAAATCTCCAAAACTTACTTTTTACAAATAGAAAAACCAATAACCAAATTTATCTGGAAGGGGAGAGTGCCCCAAATAGCTAAAAATATCCTGAGAAAGAAGAATGAAGTAGGAGGTCTCACACTACCTGACTTTAAGGCATATTACGAAGCTACAGTGGTCAAAACAGCATGGTACTGGCATAAAGATAGAAATACTGACCAATGGAATTGAATAGAGTGTTCAGAAATAGATCCTCTCACCGATGGACAATTGATCTTTGATAAGGCAGTCAAGCCAACTCACTTGGTACAGAACAGTCTCTTCAATAAATGGTCCTTGAAGAACTGGATATCCACATGCAAAAGAATGAAAGAGGACCCATATCTCACACCCTATACAAAAATTAACTGAAAATGAATCAAAGACCTAAACATTAGATCTAAGACCATAACACTTTTAGAAGAAAATGTAGGGAAATATCTTATATATCTTATAATAGGAGATGGTTTCCTAGATCTTACACCCAAAGCATGAGCACTGAAGAAAGAAATTGATAAATAGGAACTCCTCAAAATTAAACATTTTTGTGCCTCGAAGAACTTTGTCAAGAAAGTAAAAAGACAGCCTACACAATGGGAGACAATATTTGGAAACAATATATCAGCTAAAGGTCTAGTATCCAGAATATATAAAGAGATTGTTCAACTCAACAAAAAAAGACAAACAACCCAATCACAAAATGGGCAAAAGACATGAACAGACACTTCTCAGAAGAGGAAAAACAAATGGCTAAAGGCATATGAAAAGATGCTCAACTTCCCTGGCTATTAAGGAAATGCAAATCAAAACCACAATGAGGGGGCCATGGTGGCTCAGCAGGCAGACTTCTCGCCTGCCATGCGGGAGACCCAGGTTCAATTCCCAGTGCCTGCCCATGCAAAAAAAAAACCAAAAAACAAAAAAACCCCACAATGTGATATCATCTCACACCCACCAGAATGGCCATTATTAATAAAACAGAAGACAACAAGTGCTAGAGAGGATGTGGAGGAAGAGGCACACTTATCCACTGTTGGTGGGAATGTCAAATGGTACAACTGCTGGGGAAGGCAGTTTGGTGGTTCCTCAGGAAGCTAAGTATAGAATTGCCATATGATCTGGCAATACCATTGCTAGGTATCTACTCAGAAGATATGAGGGCAAGGACACAAACAGACATTTGCACACCAACTTTATAGCAGCATTATTTACAGTTGCCAAGAGATAGAAACAGCCCAAGTGTCCATCAACAGAGGAGTGGCTAAACAAGCTGTGGCTTATATATACGATGGAATATTATGCATGCAGCTGTAAGACAAAATAAAGTCATGAAGCATGTAACAACATGGATGGACCTTGAGGATGTTATGCTGAGTGAGATTAGCCGTAAACAAAAGGACAAATACTGTCTGGCCTCACTGATATGAACTAACATTAATGAATGAACTTGGAGAATTTCAGTTAAGAACAGAGGTCATCATGCAATAGAAATAGGGTAAATTTTGGGTAATTGGAACTGAAGGGATATAGATTGTACAACAGGACTGATTGTAAAAATTCAGAAATGGATAGTACAATACTACCTAATTGTAGCATAATAATGTTAGTACATTCAATGAAACTGAATGTGGGAATGCTAGAGGGAGGAGGGCTGGGGGCACAAATGAAACCAGAAGGAAAGATAGATTATTGATTTGAACAGTGAATAAAAAAGTATTTGCAAAGTCCCCTTAGGGGAACGGCGAGAAAGGGGGGAAATTCAGCTTCCCCATTTGGAGAATTCCTGATATTCTCGCAAGCAGTGGGGACAACCAAATCAATAGGCTGAGCCCTCAATCTTGGGGTTTGTTCATATGAAACTTATCCCCGCAAAGGACAGATTAAGCCTACTTAAAATTAAGCCTAAAAGTCACCCCCAGAGAACCTCTTTTGTTGCTCAGATGTGACCTGTCTCTCTCAGCCACCATGACAAGCAAACTCACTGCCCTCCCCTTCTCTATATGGGACATGACTCCTGGGGTTTCAACCTCCCTGACAATGTGGGACAGAAATCCTAGAATGAGATGGGACTCAGCATCAAGGGATTGAGAAAATCTTCTCGACCCAAAGGGTGAAGAAAGAAAGGAGACAAAATGTAGTGTCAGTAGCTGAGAGATTTCAAACAGAGTCAAGAGGTTATCCTGGAGATTATTCTTTTATAGATATCACCTTTTTAGTTTAAGGTGTATTAGAGGGAAGTGCCTGAAACTGTAGAGCTGTGTTCCAGTAGCCATGTTTCTTGAAGATGATTGTATAAGGTATAATGTGTAATGATACAGCTTTCTCAATGTGACTATGTGAGTGTGAAAACCTTGTGTCTGATGCTCCTTTTATCTATGATATTGACAGATGAGTAAAAAAAATATGGATTAAAAATAAATAAATAATAGGGGGAACAAATGTTAAAATAAATTGAGTAGATGGAAATACTAGTGGCCAATGAGAGGGAGGGGTAAGGGGTATAGAAAAATAAATAGGGGGAACAAAGTTTAAAATCTATTGAGTAGATGGAAATACTAGTGGTCAATAAGAGGGAGGGGTAAGGGGTATGGTAAGTGTGA
>PVIY010031003.1:0-30383 GCA_004026745.1 Myrmecophaga tridactyla | reverse complement strand
TGGTACCTGGTATGCAGCTACTGATCTGGCAAATGCTTTGTTCTCAATAGCTATTAGTAAGAACCACCAGAAACAGTTTGCTTTCAGCTAGCAAGGTTAGCAATATACTTTCACTGTCCTACCTCAGGGGTATATCAACTCTCCAGCCCTATGCCATAATCTTGTCTGCAGGGACCTTGATCATTTCTACCTCCCACAAGACATCACACTGGTCCATTATATTGATGAAATCATGTTGATTGGACCTAATGAGCAAGAAGTAGCAACTACTCTAGACTTACTGGTAAAGCATTTGTGTGTCAGAGGATGGGAGATAAATGCAACAAAAATGCAGGGGTCTTCTACCTCAGTGAAATTTCTAGGTGTCCAGTGGTGTGGGGCATGTCGAGATATACCTTCTAAGGTGAAGGATAAGTAGTTGTATCAGGCCCCTCCTACAACCAAAAAAGAGGCTCAATGCCTAGTTGGTCTCTTTGGATTTTGGCAACAACATATTCTTCATTTGGGTGTGCTACTCCGGCCCATTTATGGAGTGACCAGAAAAGCTGCTAATTTTGAGTGAATTGACTGAGGAAGAGAAAATTCGGGCCTGGTTTACAGATGGTTCAGCACGATATGCAGGTATCAACTGAAAGTGGATAGCTGCAGCACTACAACCCCTTTCTGGGGTGTTCTTGAAGGGCAATGGTGAGAGAAAATCCTCCCAGTGGGCAGAACTTCAAGCATTGCACCTGGTTGTTCATTTTGCTTGAAAGCAGAACTGACCAGAGGTGTGTTTATATACTGACTCATAGGCTGTTGCTAATGGTTAGGGAGTTAGAAAGACCATAACTGGTAGGACATGAGGGCAAGGACACAAATGGACATTTGCACCCCAATGCTTATAGCAGCATTATTTATGATTCCTAAGATGGGAACAGCCCAAATGTCCATCGACAGATGAGTGGCTAAACAAGCTGTGGTATATATATATACAATGGAATATTACACAGCTGTAAGACAGAATAAAGTCATGAACAATGTGGATGAACTTTAAGGATATTATGCTGATTGAAATTAGCCAGAAACAAAAGGACAAATACTGTATGGTATTGCTAATAGGAACTAAGATTAATGAGTGAACTTGGAGAATAGAATTCAAGTTAAGAACACAGGTTTCAGGGATAGAAATAGTGTAGAGATTGGGCAATTGGTGCTGAAGGAATACAAATTATGCAACAGGAAAGACTGTAAAATTCAGAAATGGATAGCACAATTCTACCTGAATGTAGCACAATAATATAAGTACACTGAATGTGAGTATGATAGAGGGAGAAGGGCTGAGGACATGTATGGAAGCAGAAGGACAGTTAGAGGATAAAGACTGAGATGGTATAATTTAGGAATGCCTAGCGTGGACAATGATGGTGATTAAATGTACAAATTAAAAAATGTTTTGCATGAGGGAAAACAAATGAATGTCAATATCACAGCATAGTTAAAATAGATGTTATACAGGGAAAAGTAAAATCAATGCAAGGTAGGGCATGTAGTCAACACTAACATGGTAATATGCTTCCACTGAGTGTAACAAAGGTGTTATGCCAAAACTAAATGCCAACAGGGGGGGGCAGGGCATGGGAAAGTATTGACTATTTGTGGAAGCAAAGGAAATGTCTTCAAATAGAGTGTGGTAGTAAAGGCATGTTTATACGCATAGGTTGGATAGTATGATGTGTACATAAAACTGTTCAAAAATGAAACAGAGAGAAACAAGTGCTGGGAAAATATGGAGAAAGAAATGTACTCGTTCACTGTTGGTAGGGAAACTGAGAGGTGCAGCCCCTTAGAGGGCAATGTGGTAGTTCCACGGAGGCTAGAGTGGGTTTGCCATATGATCCTGAAACCCTGTTCCTCAGTGTATACATGGAAGAACCGAGTGTGGGGATATGAATAAATATTTGCACACCAATCGGCAGTGTTGCCGATCCACAATGAATGGACGTGGCCTAAGGGTACAATGACAGAGGAACAGAAGGAGAACTATGATATATACATACAATGGACTACTGAACAGCCACAGGAAAGAATGAAGTTGTGAGGCATGCAACTAGGTGAATGAAACTTAAAGAATGTATGTTGAATAAAGTGTCGGGAACAAAAACACAATCATGCCTCAACTATATGGACTAACTATATAATATAAAAACTCAGCGAACTAAAGTTGAGAGAATGAGTTACCAGGTTGGGGCCTATTGTTAAAGGTCCTACATTGTAAATTCTTATGGCAGTCACATATATTCAGGAGGTGTAACTGTTAATTCTAAATTCTGAGATACTGAGCTGTTTGTATATAATTTGGTTGTTCCTAGAAACTTTGGGTATTTATGTGACACATGACACTCGGAGTTAGAGTTCTGAAGCTATAAAAGTCAGCAGTATCCCATAAAGGAACTGTTTAAAAAGTTGAAAAAGTGATCAGATTTCATGTAGAGATATGAATGAAGTTGATCTGGATAGGACTAAGGTATATCAGAATACAGGGTAAAGAATGATATTGTCCTTATTTTAAAACTTCAACTTCTGTTGAAAGGAGAGATGTTTAAAGGGTTCAAATTTTGTATTTTGGGTAGTGTATTTTCTAATTTAATTTGTATGGTCAGTTTAGTTGAACACCATGAATGCTAGTGCAATGCCCCAATAAATCCCAGAATAATTTGGTCAATGAATAAAAAAGTAATTTGGAAAGTCACCTTGGTGGGCTGGGGAGAAAGGAGGAAATATTAAACTTTCCCATTTGGAAAATTTCTGATATTCTTGTCAGCAGTGGGGACAGCCAAATCAATATGCTGAGCCCTTGATCTTGGGGTTCGCCCCTATGAAACTTACTCCTGCAAAGGATAGGCTAAGCCTACTTAAAATTAGGCCTATGAGTCAACCCCAGAGAATCTCTTTTGTTGCTCTAATGTGGTCTCTCTCTCCAAGCCAACTCGGCAAGTGAACTCACTGCCCTCCTTCCTATGTGGGAAATGATTCCTGGGGGTGTAAATCTCCCTGGAAACATGTGACAGAAATCCCAGGATGAGCCAGGACCCAATATCAATGGATTGAAGAAGTTTATTGACCATAAGGGGGAAGAGAGAAATGAGACAAAATAAAGTGTCAGCAGCTGAGAGATTTCAGAGTCAAGAGATTATCCTGGAGGTTATTCTTACACATTATATAGATATCCCTTTTTTAGTTTATGGTATATTGGAGTGGGTGGAGGGAAGTCCGCTGGAACACAGCTCACTGTGAAGTGGCCTTGATTCTTGAAGATGATTGTATAAAGATATAGCATTTGCAGTGTGACTGTGTGATTGTGGGAGGCTCGTGTCTGATGCTCCATTTGTGCAGGGTATGGACTGATGAGTAAAAAAATATGAATAAAAAATTAAAAAATAATAGGGGGTACAAAGTATAAAATAAATTGAGTAGATGGAAATACTAGTGGTCAATGAGAGAGAGGGGTAAGGGTATGGGATATATGAGTTTTTTCTTTTTATTTCTTTTTCTGGAGTGATGCAAATGTTCAAATTAATGATCGTGGTGATGAGTACACAACTATGTGATGATACTGTGAACGATTGATTGTACATCATCTATGTAATGTATGTGTGTGAAGATTTCTCAATAAAAATAAAAATACAAAAAGAATGGTGGAGATATACTTACTAAGTACAGGCACATTTAAGTGGTGTATTTCTAGGCTAATTGTGGAAAAAACTCTAGTATCTGTGAGAATCCTTTTCCCAACCCAAATGACCTAAAGAAGAAAGAAGGAAAAAGAACTCTCATAGACTGACTAGGGGAAAGGAAAGTGTGGATTCAGTTGATAGAATACCTGGGAGTATCTGTGAAGAAACAGAGAGGTCCAGATGCCTGCATCCCAGTGGAATGCCAGACTTATTTTCTACATAAGACATGAAGAGGTGATAATGGTGTTTATTACAGTAACATCTCCCTTTAATTTCCACTTATTTTTTCCAAATAGTCTAGTGACTTGTAACCATGACTTTATTTTGTTGTTTCATAAACATGAGCCTCAATCAAAATGTCTGTATTTTACTATTTAAAGTATTTTAAAATAAAATTAAAAATCATATGTCTTGGCATTCTCATGGATACAAAAGCTTATCTTTTCAAGTTACCTATGATTTTTTGAGAAATCAGCTTAGTAAACTGGCTAGCAATATCCTCTTTTGTTTTCCAAACACCTAATTCCATGTTGTGAACAAAGAACAGATAAAAAATTTTTCCTGTGCCAATAGTTATCTGAAGTTGGGAAAAACTTCATAATTTTGAAGTTATAATATAAACATTCCATTTGAGAGTTAAAGGTGAGTATTTTATCTGTGATTGAATGTCACTAAATTCATTTGATTAAGGCTGAATAGAAATGAATACAGTTGATTAGCCTCATGTTGTATCTTTCAGAATTACACTGGATTTTACTATGTTTTATTGATTTGAATAGGGACCAAATTTAGAAATGTAGAGTTGAAGTTCAAATCAAAACGGACTCAAACTGAAATGTTAATTAATTAAAAATTAATTTCACTGCATAATATTTAAATTTATCTTATTGAATTGAACTTAATAGGTTTCAATCAAGGACTGATTCCACTAAGCAGACTTTGATTCAGTTGAATCAAATCACTTTGAATCCTATTCAAATTAATTAGATTTTATTAATTTGAATGAAATTGAAGTGACACATTAGATGGGAGTTCGTAATTCTGAACAGTATTAAAGAGATTGGAATAGGCCAACTCACTTTTGGTTAACTTGACTTCTGTTTCCATAGAGGTCACTGGCACTTGTGGCACCCTCAGTAACTTTGGTTAATTCCTTTGTACCAGGATCTCTGGAAAAATGTGTTTAATAACACTAAAGTGAGGTATAGAACCACATTTTGCATATAAGATGGTATAATGCACTTTTCCAGTCTTTTTCCCATCAAAACCCATTATTTAAAATATTTCTTTTCTTCTTTATAGGACAAGTGAAGAGGGAACTGTATAGAACCACATTTTGTATATAAGATGGTGTAATGCACTTTTCCAGTTTTTTGTTTGGTTGTTTGTCTTTTTCCCATCAAAACCCATTATTTCAAATATTTCTTTTCTTCTTTATAGGACAAGTGAAGAGGGAACTGGACAATGATTTGTATGAGTATTGGTGCTCTCCTTATTTTATTCTCCATTATACTGTGTATTTATTTGATAAAACATGTCTCAACACAATCTATCATTTTTACTGAATGTCTTGATGTCCTGTGATTTGAATTTTATTGATTGATAATGATTGTACCTCAGAGTACTAAGACTTGCTTTATATTTAAAATATGGCTATAACTTGTCAAATTACCCAGCAAAATACTGTTTTGCAACTGAGATGACTGATCGAATCATCAGTTGTCACCTCTGTGGTGCTGGAAAGAAAAATCGGGGGATAAGATGGCTCTTTGAAGCTCATTTGAATTCATGGGGAGACAGGGCAGACATATAATAAGAGGAAAAAATACATGATAGATTTCATGGGAGTGGTTTAGGCAATATGTCCTCTAGGATTTTAGAGATGGAAGAAATGATCGAGTCAGAGGTAAGGGTGTCCCATGAAGGTGACCATGTAATAGGGGCTCTGACCATGGCTTTATGGAAGGGTAGGATCTAGAAAAGTGGAAAGAGGGCATGGAGTGTTTCAGTATTTATTAAATGGCTGGGCCAACATATGAAGCCAGGAAACAACCAATTTATTTCAAGAACTATGAATTAATAAACTAAGCTGGTAGGGTAGCATAGGGCAGCAGAATGTATGGTTGGGGTAATGGTTATGGGTATTATCATAGTGTTTGCTCTAAATAATGTAGAGCCAATTGTTTTTCTTCTCATTTTTTCAGTGTTCAAATATTTTACACATATAAATAGAAACTTGCATAAGATATAAAGAACAGCAATAAAACAAACAGCCTTGTAGTTATTACATAGTTCAACAGAAAATCACCAATACCTCTAAGGTCCATTTGTACCCTTTCCTAATGCCACGTCCTATCTCTGGCCAGAGGTAAGAAATATCTAGAGGTTTATTTTTTTTATCATTCTCCTACTTTTCATTATAATCTTACAGCACCTATATGTAATCTCTAACCAATAGAACAAGGTTTAATTTTGTATTTCTTCAACTTTATAGAAAGAGAATTTTACTGTATGCATTTGTTAGTTTCATCCATGTTAATGCATGAAGATTTACATCATCCATTATCACTATTATATGGACTTTTTCTCTGGGAATATATGATACTTCATTAATTCCCATATTAATTAACATTTATATTGTCTAATTTTTGCTATTTTAACATGCTCTGTGAACATTCTTGCACAAATCTCCTCATGCATTTGTGCAAGAGTTTTGAACATACCCCTGGAGTGGAATTGTTAGTTCTTTTGTTTCTTGCATTTTCAAACTGTTTTTCCAAAGTACCTGTACAAATGTGGACTCTGACTAACAGAGAACAAAACTTTCATTGGATAAATTGATAAATATGCTTTATGATCAATAATTTCTGCCATCTGGTGAATGACAAATTATGTCTCTTTCTGGTCTTAGTTTTACTTCCAGACTTTAAGACTGTTCATCTTTCTGTTTTTATTTTTCATTTATATTTCCTTATTCTATAAAAATATCTCTTTTTGATATTGTCCAATTTCTGATTTTTCAATGTGTGTTTTCTCATTAATTTGTAGAATACATTTGTGAAAATAATCCTTTAATAATTATAATTGATGCAAATTTCACTTTTCATGGTGTTTTATTGAGGAGGAGTTCTTAATTTTATTGCTCTATTGAATTTATTTATTTAAATTTCCATCATGGTTCTTTACTCTGAAGTCATAAATATATTTTCTTGTACCTTTCAATAAAAGATTTTAAAATTTTGTCTTTTCCATTGAACTCTTTAAACTACCTGTAATTAATTTAGTCAGTGGTCTAACAAAGGAGTCAAACTTGTTTTTTTCTGATATGGATTAAGTATTATTTCATTATCATTTATTAAGAAGTCTTATTCTTTGCTGGTGAGTGTGCCATTGGTGATTGAATCATTACTGGACAAAAGATGTTAAAATCTTAATCTCATCACTGTGAGTGTAAACTCATTTGTATATGGGATCTCTGAAGATGCCTTCACTCCCAAACTGTGAAGGTATAAATTTCTGTTGTTTAAGCCAACCAGTATTTGGTATTTGCCATAGCAGCCCAGGAAAACTAAGACCAGTGCCATATCTGGTTAATATTTCTGTAGATGCAGTTTATTTGAAGGCACATTTCTGTGCTCTATTGTTATCCATTGTTATGTTTGTCTAACCCTGTGCCAATACAATGCTCTCTTAATTACTAAAGACCTACCCCACCTCCTGCTTCCTCTTGTTTTCTATTTTTACTACTTTTTAAGTATTTTTATTTCTTTTGGTTGATGATTTTCCTCATTTCATATATTTTATTTTATACTGGTTTGAAAATTTACATTCTATTTGTTTTATTTGATTTCTTAGACATTTAAATACTGTATTTAATTTAACAATGCATAAACTTAGTCGGTATGCTTAGTCTCCTCCCAATGAGCATATTTTAAAACTCTTTCCCCTTCTTAACATATAAACTATTTACTTAACATTTTAGCTTTATATTATTTCTTTGAACTGCACACACTAGACTCTACTGCTCAATAACCAATGTTGCAGGTGTGTACACATGTTTACTATTTTCCTTGTCCCCTCTTTCTTTTTATGTCTCAGACTATTCTCAAGAGATCTTTTTTTTTCCTTTTCTGATATACAAGCTGTTTACTATATTGAGGATTTGTAGGTATTAAAGCATCTCCATTTTGCTTGTCAAAAATATCTTTATTTAGTTCTTATTGTTAATAGATGGTTTTCCTTGGTAGTCTATTCAAAGTTCCTGATTATTTTCTCATAAAACTTTGAAAATATTGTTTTACTGTATTCGTATTTGCACTGTCAAGAAGTCAATGGTCAGTTTATTTTTCATCCCTTTGTAAGTAATCTGTATTTTCACTGTGTTCAGCTGGGGATTTCTTTTTATCTTGTTTCAGATATATTATAACTCCTTAATCTGGAGTTATGTGCTTTCCTCAGTTCAGGAGAATTCCTAGCTATTATTCCTTAGAATAGGGTCTTTTCTCCTTCGTCTCTTCTTTTCTTCTAGAATTCTAATTAGGTATATGTTAGATATTCTTGCTCTGTTGCTCCTGCTTTTAATCTCTCTTTCATATTAGCCAACTCACTGTCTCATTGGACTGCTTTCCAGGAAAGTTCTTCTGACTCTGTTTTCCATCTCACTGTTCACATTTCAGCTGGGAATAGACTGATGTTAACTCAGTCAATTAGCAGTGTTTTAAATTCCATTCATAATATCTTAATTTCTATACATTTATTTGTTCTTTCTCAAATTTTACTCATTATTTTTGATAGTCTCTTCCATGTTTTCAATTGTCTCTTTTTAAAAGAAATTCTGATCTGGGGGGATTTCCAGGAAGATGGTGGAATAAGGAGTGGCAAAACATACCTTTCCACAAAAAACACCTGAAGAATGGGCAAAAATTGTCTGCAGCAGCTGTTGTGGGGCTCAGGGAATCAGGGAAATACTGTGTAATATCCAGGGAAGAACGGGACAAAGAGATAGAAAAATTGGGATGAGTGACCACGTGGCCATGACTCCCAGTGCTCATCCCCCACTCTCTAGGCAAACATCTTCTGGTTCCAGCCCAGCAGGCTGATGCACACTGGAAGAGTCAGGGAAGCCCTTTGTGCTGGCTTGAAAATATTATGTACCCCAGAAAAGCCATGTTTCAATACTAATTCAATCTTTTGGAGATAGCCATTTCTTTTAATCCTAATTCAATACTGTAGGTTGGATACTTTTGATTAGATGATCTCCACAGAGATGTGACATGCCAATTGTGGATGTGGCTTTTGATTAGATGAAGCTGTGATTCCACCCATTCCAGGTGTGTTGTGATTAGATTACTACAGTCTTTAAAAGGGGAAACATTTTGGAGAGAGTCAGAAATGACAGATGCCTCAGAGCTGGCAGACCAGACATAACACAGATGTTGACACTTAGAGAACAGAGACACAGACATTTGGAGAAGCTTGGAGCCCAACAGATATCACCATGAGATATTAAGCAAGCCAGAACCTGGAGAGAGCCAAGGGGTGCCAAAAGATAAAAGCAGGCCCCAGGGGAGTAAAGTGAGGAACCCCCACAGGAACAGAGGCTGAAAGCAACAGAGCCCAGGAGCAAGGGACCAGGAGATGCCAGCCATGTGACTTTCAACTGGAAAGATCCGTTCCTAACCCCTGGCTTTCCTCGAATTAAAGTAACCTCTTGTTGCCTTAATTGGGCATTTTCATTGCCTTAGAACTGTAAACTTGAAACTTATTAAATTCCCCTGTTTAAAAGCTGTTCCAGTTCTGGTATATCACATTCTGGCACCTTACTAACTAACACACCCTACTTCCCTGGAATAGAGGGGATTGTGGCACAGTTCTGATTCTTGGCCAGGAAAATTGGAACTCCGGGTGCTGCAGCCTTTGCCCTTTCTGGACATGTGCTTCACAGGTGAATTCTATCAATAAATAAAGGAAAAATTAATATCAGTCCTGTTCATGACATTAGCAAATGAACTTGGAGAATTTCAATTGGTAACAGAGACCATCAGGAGATAGAAATAGGGTAGATATTGGATAATTGGAACTGAAGGGATACAGATTGTGCAACAGGACTGATTGTTAAAATACAGAAATGGACAGCACAATACTACCTAACTATAATACAATAATGTTAGAACACTGAATGAAGTTGAATGTGAGAATGATAAAGAGAGGAGGCCTGGGGACACAAATGAAATCAGAAGGAAAGATAGACAATAAAGACTGAGATGGTATAATCTAGGAATGCCTAGAGTGTATAAGGATAGTGAGTAAATGTGAAAATTTAAAAATGTTTTTGCATGAGGAAGAACAAAGGAATGTCAATAATGCAGGGTATTGAAAATAGATGGTAATTAATATTTTAAAACTTTAACTTATGTGTGAGACTAAAGCAAAAATGTTTATTTTGTACAAAATTTATATTTTGACTAGTGCATTTCCTAATATAACTTATGCAGACAGCTTAATCGAACACCATAGTACTTGGAACCTTGAGTAGGGCATGAGATTTTGTAGGTTTGTCCAGATGATGGGAATGGTGAGAAAGGGGGGAAATTCAACTTCCCCAAGTGGAGAATTCTTGATGTTCTCACAAGCAGTGGGGACAACCAAAGCAATGGGCTGAGCCCCCAATTTTGGAGTTTGTTCATATGAAACTTAACCCCACAAAGGATAGGCTAAGCCTACTTAAAAGGCCTAAGAGTCATCCCCAAGAGAACCTCTTCTGTTGCTCAGATGTGACCTCTCTCTCTCAGCCAACACAACAAGCAAACTCACTGCCTTCCCCCTCTCTATGTGGGACATGACTCCCAGGTGTGTGGACCTTCCTGGCAATATGGGACAGAAATCCTAGAATGAATTGGACTCAGCACCAAGGGATACAGAAAACTTTCTCAACTGAAAGGGGGAAGAGAGAAATGAGACAAAATAAAGTGTAAATGGCTGAGAGATTCCAAACAGAGTTGAGAGGTTATCCTGGAGGTTGTTCTTCTGCATTAAATAGATATCACCTGTTTAGTTAAGGTGTACTGGAGAGGCTGGAGGAAACTGCTTGAAAATGTACAGCTGTGTTCCTGTATCCATGTATCTTGACGATGGCTATATAATGATGTAGCTTCCGTAATGTGACTGTGTGGTTGTGAAAACCTTGTGTCTGATGCTCCTTTTATCTACCTTATCAACAGACGAGTAAAACATATAGATTTAAAATAAATAAATAATAGGGGGAACAAATGTTAAAATAAATTTAGTAGATTGAAATGCTAGTGATCAATGAAAGGGTGGGGTAAGGGGTATGTTATGTATGAATTTTTTTTCTGTTTTCTTTTTATTTCTTTTTCTGAATGATACAAATGTTCTAAGAAATGATCATGATGATGAATATACAACTATGGGATGATATTATGAGTTATTGATTATATAACAAGAATATAAGAATGTTTGTGTTGGTATGTGGTTATGTGTCATAAATAAAAGAAAAATTTTAAAAAAGTACCAGTCTTGTTCAAACTCTTCCAAAAAATTGAAAAGAAGGGAATATATGCTAACTCATTCAAAAAGGAAAAAAAAATCACCTTAATACCAAAGCCAGATAAAGATACTACAAAAGAACATTACAGACCAATTTCTCTAATGAATTTCAATGCTAAAATTCTAAACAAAATACTTGCAAGTCAAAACCAACTGCACATTAAAAGAATTATATACCATGATCAAGTGGATTTTATTCTGGGTGTGCAATGGTAGTTCAAGATAAGAAAATCAATTAATGTATTACATCACATTAACAAATCAAAGGGGGAAAACACATGGTCATCTCGACTGATATAGAAAAGGCATCTGACAAAATTCAACATCCTTTCTTGATAAAAAAAGGATAGGAATAGCAGGAAACATCCTTAAGATGATATAAAGTATATACGAAAATCCCTCAACTAACCTTACACTCAATGGTGAAAGATTGAAAGTTTTCCCTCTAAGATTAGGAACAGGAGAAGGATGCACACTGTCATCACTCTTATTCAACATCATGCTAGAAATTCTAACTAGAGCAATTAGGCAAGAAAAAGAAATAAAAGCCACCCAAATCATAAAGGAAGGAGTAAAATTTTTGCTATTTGCAGATGACATGGTCCTATATTTAGAAAGTCCTGAAAAATCTGTGACAAAGTTACTA
This sequence comes from Myrmecophaga tridactyla, assembly GCA_004026745.1. Classification (NCBI taxonomy): domain Eukaryota; kingdom Metazoa; phylum Chordata; class Mammalia; order Pilosa; family Myrmecophagidae; genus Myrmecophaga; species Myrmecophaga tridactyla. Next base: position 18,455 of record PVIY010031003.1, on the reverse strand, counting down.
GAGCTAATAAACAAACTCAGCAAAGTGGTGAAATATGAGATCAACATGCAAAAAACAGCAGTGTTTCTGAACACTACTAAGAGCAATCTGAGGAAGAAATCAAGAAAAATTCTAGCTCCAGTAACAACTAAAAGAATCAAATATCTAGGAATAAATTTAACCAAGGATGTAAAGGAGGTGCACATGGAAAACTACAGACATTGCTAAAAGAAATCAAAGAAGATCTAAATAAATGGAACGATATTTCATATTCATGGATTAGAAAATTAAATATCATTAAGATGCCAATTCTACCTAAATTAATTTACAGTGTTAATGCAATCCCAGCCAAAATTTCTATGTCTACTTTGAAAAAATGGAAAGCCAATTATCAAATTTATTTGGAAGGGTAAGGAGTCCCGAATAGCCAAAATGTCTTGAAAAAGAAGACTGAAGTTGAAGGACCCACACTCCTTGACTTAAAGCATATTAAAAAGCTACATGGCCAAAACATATGTTACTGGCATAAAGATAGACAAACATATTGATCAAAGAAACCAAATCGAGAATTCAGAAATAGACTCACACATTTATCATTAATTGATTTTTTACAAGACTGCCAAGTCCAACCAGCTGGGACGGAACAATTCCTGTAACAAATGGTGCTGGGAGAACTTGATATCCTTATCCAAAAGAATGGATTTGACACCCAAAGTACAAGCAACAAAGGAAAGATAAATAAATGGGGCTTCCTCAAAACTGAATACTTTTGTGTATCAAAGGATTTTACAAAGAGGATGAAAAGGCAGCCAACTCAATGGGAGAAAATATTTGGAAACCATATATTCAATAAGGGTTTAATATGAAGAATCTATACAAATATCTCACACCTAAACAATAAAAAGACAACCTCATCAAAAGGTGGACAAAGTACTTGAATAGTCATTTTTTCCAAAGAGGAAATAAAGATGGTGAAAAAGCACATGAAAAGATGTTCAGCATCACTAGTTATTAGGGAAATGCAAAGCAAAATCACAATTCAGATATCATTTCACACCTAGAATGGCCACTATTAGAAAAAAAAAAAACAAAAACTACGGTATTGTAGAGAATGTGAAGAAATAGGAGCACTTATTCACTGCTGGTAGGAATGCAAAATGATTCAACTGCTGTGGAAGTCAGTTTGGTGGTTCCTCAGGAAACCAATTATAGAACTGCCATATGACCCAGCAATACCTTTACTCTCTATTTACTGAGAAGAACTGAAAGCAGGGATATGAAAAACATTTTCACATTGATGTTCATAGCAGCAGTATTTACAATTGCTAAAATATGGAAACAACACAAGTGTCCATCAATCAATGAATGGATAAACAAAATGTGGTATATACATACAATGGAATATTATTCAGCAGGAAGAAGGAATGAAGTTCTGAAGCATGCAACAACATAGATGAACCTTAAGGACATTATATTGAGTGCAATAAGTCAGACATAAAAGGACAAATATTGTATGATCTCACTAATATGAACTAATTATAATCGGTAAACTCATAGAGTTAAAATCTAGAATATAGTTACCAGGAGATAGAATGAGGGTAGAGAATGGGGTGTGGATGCTATGCTTAATGTGTGCAGAATTTTTAATTAGGTTGAATTTAAATGTTTGGCACATTATGGCGAGTGTAATTAAAAGCTCTGAATTATTCATGTGATTATGGTGAAAGGGGAAGTTTAGGGTCATCTATGTTACTAGAAGGGAAGCTAGAGGATAAAATATGGGACTGTGGAACACAGGGAACCCTGTGGTAGTCGATGATTGTGTTTAATAGTACAGATATATAAATGTTCTTTCATGAACTAGAACAAATGTATGTCACTATTAAGGAATTAATAATGGAGTGGTACATGGGGAAAATGTGCCTAATGCAAGCTATAGACTATAGTTAGCAGCAATATTTTAATATTCTTTCATCAACAGTAACAGATGTAACACACCAATGTTAAGGGATAATAATAGGAGGTGGTGGAAAAAAGGGTTATGGTTTTGTTTTTTATTAGAGTATTGAAAATGTTCTAAAATTGATTGCAGTAATAATACATAACTGTGATTATATGGTGAACCACTAATTGTATGCTTTGGATGGATTGTATGGTGTATGACTATATCTCAACAAAACTGCCTAAAATAAAAAAAAATTCTGATCCAATAATTTCAATATCTGAGTCTTTGCTGTATTGAAAAAATTGTATTAGCTACTTTTGCTGATTTGCAATTATTATATCTTGTTTCCCTATATATCTCATGATGGTTTTTTTCTTGTGAGATCACGTAGCTTTGGGAATACTTTGAGGTCCAGTTTGAAGGTGTAGTCCATACAGTTAATTTATATTTTCTTTTAACAAATACCTGGGAATATTACCAATATGGGATCTCTTTAAAATGAATTTTCAGTTTGAAATATTTCCAACTACTTTAATGGTGTGAATTTGAACTATAAATATACATGAGAACTGGCTTTTAATTATACAGCGTCAAAAGATGATTTTTTTCCTCCGTACCCAGAGCCATGTTCTAGACAGTCAAAATTCCCATGTCATCTTCCTTTGGGGTGTGGGTTTTTAGTTTTAGTTTAGTTTTGATTTCCTGGTTCACCCTTTAACTGAGTCTAGCCCTTCTGATTCTAGGTTCTGTAAAAGGATCTTTGGTATAACCCATCACTGGCATGGACCTTCCAATTTTCTCCTCTTTCGCATGCAGCCACTGAAACAGAAGTAGTAGGTCATGGGGAACTGCCAGTTGTCCTTAAGTCCACACAGCTTAGCACTCTCTTATGCTGTGGGTCCATAGTTCTGCTTAATTTTAGGCCTCTGAGGATCTCCCTTACTGTCTTGCCAGCTCAATCAGACATTTACAAGGATTAAACATTTCATCATGCATTTTTAAATGTTTACAGGGGAGAGAGCTTTCACAGTATCTATTTAGCATGAATTCTGTAGTAGAAGTCTCCCATTATTGGCTTTAAGGCAAGTTGAGAGCCATGAGCAATGTTTTAGTCCTCTAGGCTACTGAAATGCAGTACACCAGAAATGGCTTCACCTTTTTGTGGGGGGGTGTGTGTGTGTGCATGGTCTGGGAATCGAACCCAGGTCTCCCACATAGAAGGTGAGAATTCTACCACTGAACCATCCATGCACCAAAAATGGCTTCATTTTTAACAAAGCAAATTTACTAGTCTCCAAGCTTATAGTCCTGAGGCCAGGAAAATGTTGAAATCAAGGCACCATCAAGATAATGCTTTCTTCCTGAAGATGGGCTGTTGGCGATTTTGGACTCCTCTGCCCGATACTAAGGCACAGTATCTGCTGGCCTCTCCCTTCTCTTCCAGGTTTCATTGCTTCCAGCTTCTGGCTTCAGCAGCTTTTTCTCTGTCTCTGTGCTTTTCTGTCAGCTTCTCTGTCTTTCTCTCTGTGCTTCTTTGTCTCCCCCTCTGTATTTCATTCTTTTATAAAGGGCTCCAGTAAGAGGATTAAGACCCACTCTGAATGAGATGGTTCACATCTCAACTTAAGTTCCTACTCATTAAAAGATAGTGCTCACAATGGATCCATACCCATGGGAATTGATTAGCTTTAAGAACATGCTTTTCTGGGGTTACGTACAGCTTTAAACCATTACAGGCAATGTGATGTTTTAGGATGTGTCATAAGGTCATAAGGGAGGGAAGTCTGTAAATAGAAGGAATATTATAAGAACGTGGTGGCAAGAATTTGGAGTATCATGAACATGCTGTGTTGTTTAACAAAGGCAGAAGTTAAACTGTAAAAGGAAATTGGTAGTCAGTGACTAGATGGATAAGCTAGTGGTGTTTCTTAGGTTTGAAGGTTAAGTGAATATGAACATTTTAATTGAAATTTAAATTTCAGTGGGGTAGTATCGGTTTTGGAGAAAGATGTCTAATTTTATATAGGGTATGTTTGAGGTGGTAATGGGTCTCAGCTGGGGTTGGCTTTATCACCGCAGGTTTGATTTGGAAACATTTGTAAGGTGCTACTGGCATGTCAGGGTCCAGGGAGGCTAAATGCCCTGCAGTGTGTGAGATAGTACTTCATGACAAATAACTACCCCAACCAAAATGCCAATAGTACTCTGATAGAGAAACCCTTTGATTTAACAATGTCCAGATGAGGAAGTTCAGGAGACAGTGAACAATTTATGACTTCAAGAGAGAGATCAGAGCCAAAGCTGTAAGTCTGTGAGTCATCTACAGTGATACCTGAACCTCCGCAAGTAGGGAAGAATATATGGAATAGATGAGTGACTGGCTAAGCACCTGTCTCACGGCATACTCATACACAGGAAGAAGAAGGGTGTAAAAAAAAGGCAAAGTGGATGGAGAATCAAGGAAATATGGTTTGAAGAAAGTTAAGTTCTCTGAACTCTGCTCTCATTTTCATTCCCCCAAGTTGTTTATGTTACTCACCTTTTTGTGTAAAGCCATAGTTTATGCAGACCTTAATTACTGCTCTATCACATTATATTACACTCATTTTTTGTGGGTTCATTTCTCCTACAGATAGGGAGCTCTTTATGCACACTGATTCCATACCTTCAGCTGTGAACACAGTCCTAAGCACAGAGCAGGTAAATGAGTGCAAAAAGTTTCAGAAAGGTGAGAGATAAATCTTGACCAACATCATTGGATATGAGGATTTGGAGGTCACTGATGAACCTGAAGTCAAGTTTCATGTTATAAAAGATCAAGGCAGGTGATGAGGATGTTAGGAACCAAACATGGACTATCCAAATAGAAAGGTCATGTGAGTGTAAGGTGGGAAATGGAGGAGCCCAAGGAGTGACATGGGAGAAGGCATGGACTCTGCTGGTTAGTGGGGTCCCGCATATATTTGTACTCAAAATAAAATAAATTTGAATGGAAGAAAAGATTAAAGCTGTGATGATAGAACAAATATTGATTAATAACAAGCAGCCTTTTATGGTTATTATTACTTAGTCACAACATGCTGGAGCCTGAACCAACCCCATATATATACTGCCTTGGAGAAAAACCGTAAGGTGGTATCTTGAACAAATTCTGATGAAGACATTGCTGGGGAGGTACAGAAAGGACAGGGAAAGTTAAGCCTTAATGCCAAGGCTTTTTGAACTGATTCTTTCTTTCCTAATATTTAAACTATTTAAAAAGGAAAAAAAAGCTAATGACATTAAAATAACTTTTAGCCCTGTAATGTTTATTACTCTTTAGGCAGTAGAGTCTTACAATTTTGGGGGTGGGAGGGGTGAGAAGCATACATCCTTCAAAAACAGAGCAAGGCACTGCTCATATACCATGAAGCCTTAGGTCACCCATGGCAGCTGCTGTTTGGTAGGAACAGGGACACTATTTTGTTCATGAGACAGCAAAGCAGCCTAGTCGCATATTATACATCCATTACACAGTCCTTCTCCTGGGAAACTAAGATGCTTACGTCTTCCTCTGTGGTTTAAGCAGTTAATAAAAATGGCAGAAATTCAAAGCCCTCCAATCTCACAGAAGAGCAGTGAGGCTATAAAAAAAAACTCAATAGCAATAATAAATGTCAGATTTCTCAAGTGGGTAAAAGGGATACTTATTTAAACAGTGAAACCTTCAAAATTTGCTCTTATTCTTTTTCCCTTTCAACAAAAGAATTTAGCACTGAAACACAGAATACATTTTTCCCATGTAAGTAATTAACTAAAATTTGTTTTTATTAGCCTGTTGATTAACCTCCTGATATTAAATGAGATTCTTCAAAGACCTTCCCATTATGTCGATTAGTCTTTTTTTTTTTCCTTTCCCTTGGCAAGGCAACTGATTTCTGTTTGATTGTAATGAATGTAACAAATTACCCAATTTTCAGATCTACTCTCTGGTTACTGTTGTCTTGGAATGCTGGATGAATAATTTTACTAAAATGCTTATTAGGAAGCAACCTCCAAAATTTATCAGTCACCTCCTTTTCCCACTTTAATTGTTAAATCTTCCTTACATCTCTGCCTGGATACATTTTCCTACTTTTTATTAAGAATAAACTCTTTTTTTTTTTTTTTTTTTTGCTAACTACATTCTTGGTTCAGGGATATTGTCCTTGCTTTCCCACCCATCTGGAGTTCTTCAGCCCTGCCCCTGGCATGCTTAGTGCTTCTCTGGCTTCTACTTAAATGTCACCTCCTCAGAAATGCTGTCCCTAACACCATCAAAATATCTCCTTCCTGTCATTCCCTCTCAGAACACCCTGATTATTTTACTGGCTATGTTTATCACCATCTATAATTACTTGATTTCCTCACTTGTTTCTTGCTTGTCTTCTCTACCTGAATGTGAACTCTGTGAAAGCACTGTCAATGTCTGTCCCCATGACTGCTGCATCTCCAGCTCTTAAATTCACACAACAAATACTTGCTGAATTTACAAAAGGTAATTATTTTTTGCCTATCAAATTGATATCACATTCCTGGTGCCTGCCCATGCAAAAAAAAAAAAAATTGATAACACATAAAGCTCCAAAGTCTTTAAGAGGCTATCACTGGATGTTTAATGCACGTCAATACCATATGTCCCAAATGGAACTTGTTATCTCTCCTCCAGACTTGCTTGACCTCCCTGCTCACTCATCTCAATGGAAGGCAGAGCATCACATCATTCCCCGTTCAATCTTACCGGTCATTACCCTCCATCACTCTTTCTCCCTGATATTGCTCAAGTCCCCACCCACTTCCCCAGTTCACATCACACACTGCCTCATTCTTCCCCTTAACCTGGAGCATCAGCTTCATCTTCTCTGAATCTCCTTATTTCAGGTTTGCTCCTTTTGAGCACTCCATCCTCACTAACCCGGGAGAAATGTTCACAAAACTGCAAGTTCTCCAGTAAGTCTCTGTTGCCTCCAGATCAAATCCCATCACAGAGGCCCTTTATAATAAGCTTCTGCCTGCTGATTGGGACTTTCCTCTTGCTGACACATGTCTCAATCTAGAACTGGCCCCAGTTCCCTGAATATGCCATACTTCCTTATAGCTGCATGTTTCGGTTTATAATTTTCCCATTGCAAGTCCCAGCCTTGTCTTTGTGGAACCTCAAGTTCCAGGATCCTCTTCTCCGGGGACTGTTGCTGATGCTGCTTTACTTCCTTCCCCATTATCACCCAAGGGACACACACTTTACTTTAAGAAATGACAACTTGTTATGCTCTATTATGTTTTAAGTGAAGGAGACACAGTGATAAAACAGTCAGCTTGCACCTAATTGTGGGGGGGTGGATGGGCAGGGGGGACAATAGAAAACAGAGTAGATGAATTATTCTGTTACAGAGGGCTATGATATGATGGGTCCCTTTTGTGGGATCCCATTACCCTATACTGGTCCCTTTCATAGCATTCATTAGTGTGTCTTATCTTTGTCTGTATATGGGTCTCTCATTCTGTGCTGTATGCTCTTTGGGGACAGAGATGCAATTTACTCATCTCTGTATTTCTTTCACTTTATACAGAGTCTGGGGTACTCTGAGCCCTTCATAGCTGTGTATGGAGGGAACTGACTGATGGCTGAGTCAGTTTGATTGCATGAACTGTTCTCCTTTTTCCCCATGCTATACTTTTAGAGTCTATTCTCCACATGGCAGCCGAAGAGATCTGCAAAGGCAAGTCAGATCGTGTCACTCCTCTGCCTAGCCATATCATAAGAGCAGAAGCAAGAGTCTTTTATTATGCTCCCTATGATTTGAATCCTCTGACCACTCACAGCCCCTGCTCTGATTTCACCCGCTACTCCTCTTCCTTTACTCATGCTGTACCAGCCGCTAGGGCCTCCTTGTTGTTTCTCCAAATACTCAGGCATGCTTCTATTTCAGGGTCTTGCAGTTTCTATTTCTTCTACCTGGAATCCTCCTCCAAAACATCCACATGGCTCTCTCATGCTTCTCCTTCAGATGTCATTCAAATGTTACCTAATTAGGTGGCTTTTTCTTAATAACGTACCTGAAATAGCATTGTTCCTTTCCATCCTGTCTTCAACCCTGTTATATTTTTTCTTAACATTTAGTACTGCCTGAAAATTTACATGCTGTTTTGTTTATTGTTTATTTTCTGTCTTCTCCCATTAGTGTTTAAGTTCAAGAGAGCTGAGCTTTGTTTTTGCTTTTGGATAGTGCCTGTTCCCTAATAAGTATTCAATAAATATTTTTGAAATACACAAATATAGGTTTTTATTTATATTTCTTTTCTTTCCTATCCAAGGGAAAAAAAAAAGGAAATATGCACAGGTTACCCTCCACTGGTGTTTTGTTGTTGTTATTCTTGCTGGGGTTTTTTTTGTTGTATGTTTCTTTCTTTCACTATCATTTCTTAGTTGATTTCTCCTGGACAACTTCTTTTCACACATAATCACAGTTTCTCATTGCCTCAAGTGATCCAAGAAATATAAGCATCGCTCATCAAGTATTTGCAAAGTCTGTATTGGTGTTCATAACTGGATTTACCTCTCCATCAGGCTTCATCCATAAACAATAATCTTATTTGCAGCCTTTATATCTTCTCCTGACTTTACATCATTCCTATTCTCTTCCTAGCAGCACTAGAATATAACGTCAATTATTCCAAATCCAGGGTTACAGGAGGCTTAATCAGCTACTTGTCTCCTACACTGACTTTTTAAATTGCAATTTATTCAATATATTCATGTACCATATAACCCATCCAAAGTATACAATCAATGGCTCATAGTATCATCATATACTTATGTTCATTCATCACCACAATCAATTTTAGAACATTTTCATTATTCCAAAAATAGAAAAGAAAACTCAAAATATCCCATACCTCTTATCCTTCTATTATTATTTTTTGTCTTTATTTTATTACTCATCTATCCATACACTGGATAAAGGGAGTGTCTGTCACAAGGTTTTTACAATCACATGGTCACACAATAAAAACTAGTCATGCAATTATTATTAAAGATCAAAGCTATTGGATTACAGCTCAGCAATATTAAATATTTCCCTTTAGTTATTCTAATTTACTAGAAACTAAAAGGAAATGTCTATGTAATGAGTCAGTCATCATAATCATTTGTTAAATCCTAATTTCTCAGTTACATTTCCTCCTCATTTGTTTATTCTCTCCACCTTCAGAGATATCTGGGCAATGTCAATTTTAATTTCTTTGTGCTGGAAAGGGATGTTTATCTTATGAGAAAGAGGAATGAAACTGATTAATGTTCTTGGATAGACTGGTACCTCTGAGTTTCAGAGCTTACCTGTCGTAGGAACAACCTGAAGGCCTTAAGTTTCTGAAAAAAAAATGAACTTACTAAGAGAAACTTTTATAGAGGCTTAGATAGAGCCCAGGGTATTCTTTAGGGTTTTCAGGAATACTGTTGGTTGGGGCTTGGCATATTTTGATAATTAGCAATATCTGGCTGAAGCTTGCATAAGTCTTGACTCTATATGAAATCCTTTAGCCACTGAAACTTTGTTTTGTTTCATTTCTTTTCTCTCTTTTTTTTTTTCAGGAAGGCATTCTCAATCTCATTATGCCAGGGCCAGTCACATCCCTGGGAGTTATGTCCTACCTTGCCAGGTAGACTTTCACCCCTGGGAGTGATGTCCTACAGAGGAGGGAGGGCAGTGAGTTTATTTCCAGAGTTGGCTTAGAAAGGCCACATCTGAGCAACAAAAGAGGCTCTCTTTGGATGACTTTTAGGCATAATTACAAGTTGGCTTAATTTCACCATTTCAGAAATGTTTCATAAGGGCAAGCTTCAAGATTGAGGTCTTGACTTATTAAATTGGGAGTACCTAATACTTGACAGAATATCAGAAATTCCCCAGGTGGGGATGTTTAGCAGTTCCATATTTTCTTCCCTAGCCCCACAAGGGGACTTTGCAAATCCTTTTTTATTTTCTGCTTAAAATACTCTGGAGTGTATCAGGGTATTACAGAATAATCATCTATTTGTCTCTTATACAGACTTAAAAAAATCTAGTAACCCAGGGACTGGTTTTGACAGTTTATTTATAGGATGTGGTTATGCAGGGTGACTTGAGTGGCAAGAGTGGGGCTGAATTATACTCTTATCCCGCTTACTGGGCTGGGTGAGGCTAACTGGCCTCCTGAGAAGGGGGGCCCATTTTTCTAACTAATACCAGGCTCTTCTTCATACTCTGGGAGAATCTGATATATCCAATAGTCAATGGCAATTCAGCATAATTTTCTATAACTACCACATTATTATCGATATTCAGAAACATGATGTGAGAAGACATAATTTAAAATTTATAATTTATTTATTTAAAATCATAGGAAGTCTACTATGTTTACAAAGACAGGCAAACTATTAGTTGAAACAAACAAATAGAAAAGATTGCTGAATATATTTATTGAAACAAATGGTTCCCTATTAAACCTTGCATTCACAAGAAAATTCACCTATGGGGATATTGGATTCCCTAGGTTCTATTCTTTACTCCTGGGTAATGCGGTGGTGGCTCAGCAGGCAGAGTTCTTGCCTGCCATGCCAGAGACCTGGGTTTGATTCCCAGTGCCTGCCTATGCAAAAAGAAAGAAAGAAAAAAAATTCAGTATTCTTATCCCTGTGTCTTTTAGAGTTAAGGTTATGTATAATTAAGAGCAATATCATGGCAGATTCTTAGGTGATTTTAGAGATGTATGGCATAACCATGCTAAGGGAGTGAAGCAGTGATTCTGTCAAAGCCCGTCTCATAGTCGGGCTTTACAAAGACTCAGAGACCTCCTGCCCCAGCCTCCAGTCTCCTGCCCCCTGCCTCCATCCAGCCCTGTTGGCTTAGCAGACAGATTTCAGGGAAAGCATAAATCCTACAGACCTGTGAGGGAAAAGCTGAAAACTCAGGAGGCTCTCACAAGGCAGTTCTATTCTTTAATTGTGGACATGGAGGTGGAAGACTAGGCATCACCTGGTATGGAAGAGCTGACTCCAAGTACCTACTGCTTGAGAGTGGAGCCCAGAGAACACTGCCTGTTTCAATGCAGCCATTCCAGGGAACTTATGTTCTAGCCACTGGAGATCTGACTGTGAAATCAAGATCACAGCCACAGCATAAGATAAGCATTAAAATGGGAGTCAGGAGAAGTGGGTTCTAGTTCTAGCTTCATTATTTTCTTAATGTTCTCCTTGCCTCTTATCTCTCTTGTACTTTAACGTGGGGACATTAACTCTTATAATCTCTGTTTCTGGCTTTTCTACTGCACGATTCTGTGATTTTACATCTATATATTCAGAAGTGATCTGATTTATGTTGCAATATCTCTATTTTCTATCAATCTCACATATCATAGCGATGTCACTCACCTTTATTGCCAGTATCATTTCCGCGTTTTCAGGTTTACATCTACTTATTCTTCACATCTAAATGCAAACATTGTTTTCTCATTCAAGTTTCCTCTGAGTCTCACTAGCAAAGAGAGGTGCATTATCATACAGGCATTCAGAAACCCTTGTTCTGCCTTAGAACTCTTAGCACATGAAATCACAATTGCTTGTTTAAATGTCAGCCTCTTTTTAGACTGTGAATATGCTGAGGTTAGTAACCCATCTTGCTTTGTCTTTGAATTCTCCACATCTATGATCTTTCAGTATATATTTGTTAAATGAACATATGAATTTAGTCCTGCAGCTTGAACACATACCTTTGGTAATGCCAATGTTGCAAAACTCTAGCCTCACCCTCCCTTCTGAACTTCAGGGTTCTAGTTCTAGCAATTTAGCAGATTTATGAATTTGATGATCCTACTGTCTCCAACTAAACTCATTATTCTGCCCTTCAAGAAAACACTTGTATCCATTTATGTTTGTGATCTAAGGAACTTCCTGCTCACTTTTCAACAGCTGACATCATCTTCTATTTCAGAGAAATAAAAAATATCAGACAGAAACCCGCCAGCTTTCTGCTAACAAACAAACAGACCTGTCTATATATGAATCACCCTTTCCTACGTCCTTTGAATAACATGTATCCTCTTACCTCAGGCCAATCTCTGGACCCATGCTTGATTTCCACCCCTTCCCCTTCTTCAACATCTCAGAGATGCAACACTATGACTTATTCTTTCTATTCCTTATAGAGCAAACCTCTGGGATTCTTCCCATTGGTATTTTTTTTTTCTTCCTTTTTTTGGCATGGACAGGCACCAGGAATCAAACCCAGGTCTCCAGCATGGCAGGTGAGAACTCTGCCTGCTGAGCCACCATGGCCCACCCTTCCCATTGGTATTTAAACATGATAGTCCATTCTATTTAAAAAAAAAAAAACACAAAAAACAAAACCCAACTCCTTCAACGACTTCTCCTCTGGCCATTGTCCCATTTCCTCCACCACAAGAGCAAACATTCTCAAAAGAGTTGGCTGTACTGGATATTTTATTCCCCCACCTCCTGCATACTCCTCTACTACTTCTATGGGGGATTCTTGCATATAAACTTGGTTCTCAGGATTTCCCATCTCAGTTAATAACCTACCTCCATACAACTTGCTATATGAGCCATGAAGAATTATCATGGACAGAAAACCCCGTCTACTATTTATTTTTCCAGTGACCAGCCATACTCTGTACATCGGGCTTGGAAGCAGCAGCGTGCCTCTTCAGTCAGGAATGGAGCCCTAGAGAGGAGTTGGAGGCATGACCCTGCACTAGGGAAATGCAGATCACTTCTCAAAGAGCTCCCTGTTCTTTGGAGCCCAGAAGTCCAGAGTGAGCTGTAAATCTCCCGGCAAGGAAGGTTTTCATTCTGTCTATAAGAGGAATACTTATAGAATTGGATCTCGCCACCAGTGGTTTTTATACTTTTAAACTTCATTTTTCATGCTGTGTTTGAACAGCAGGTATTGGCTTTTCCTCTGTCTGTCATCACCCACCTAAGGAAATATACAGTTAATTAAAAACACAAGAGGCTCTGTGTAGTAATGGAAAAAAATACCCCCAAAACATCTCCACACATTTTCAGTCATTCAGCACCTCCTGTTTGATGGCCACCAAAGAGGCTGTACAAGTGGACAAAGCATTCTATTATGCTGATAAATTTTTCTTTTTAATACAGAGCATGTGTTTCACTCTGGTATCACTCATCTCAATAATATTTGGCTTCGAAGACACAATTTCATGCAGATACAGGAGAAGCAGAACAACAAATTCAAAGCTCATCTTGCCATCATTCTTTTGATTAAAGTGCCCTTTCCACGGAGGTAAACATAACATTTCTCTCAGTCTCTATGCAGACTTATTGCACAACCAGATTGCTGCATTTTTATTGAAGGACCATGCCTGCCCTTGTTTAAAATTGTTTTGACCTTTGGATGAGCATGCATTAAAAAAAAAAAAAAGTCCCATCTTTCTCCAGAATTAGTAAGCCATAATACATGTAGGAAGGCAAGTTTGTCATATCTGAATGGCACCTGGCAGAATCAGCAAATACTTTCTTGACAACTTCATTTCACTCTTGGAAAGAGCTGCTTTGTGACCCTGAGTCTGAATGCCAGCCCAGTGTAAATGATGCCTTCCTCATCAGAGCTCAAAGTCCAGATGGCAGCTCCTCCCGCCAACACTGCCTTGCTATTTTATAGGGAATCGTAGACCCAGGGGTGACATTTAATCCGGGGAAGAAGCTGTCAGAAATTCCCATATATATCAATTTGCTACTTTGTAGGTTGAAAGCACCTAAAATTGCCATGTTCAGAAAGGTACCATACATTGGATTATGGTGGACTTTTAAGGAATGTAGAATTATTGCTTACTAGATCATTGAGGACAAAAGACAGGTCTCTTCAGTAACAACTAAGGTTAGTAATAAACTGAGAGAAGTGTGTGTTACTGTGAAAACTTTAACCAAGTAAATGTCAAGGATAGTGAACCCATCCAGAATGCAATTTCCAAGAATACTAACTAACATCTTGATTGAACCCTGTCAGAAGAAAGCTGGCGGGAGTAGTATTAAATAAAACATTGAAACTGAGCCCAGAAGCCTAAATTGGATAAGAATTTATTCAATAGTATTATGGCCTCACCATTAGACTTAAAAGAAAACTATGTAATGTGTATATTCTCAAAATGATTTGACATATGTTGCCTCATTCTTTCCAGGATGAAATCACAGCAATTTAAAAATAATCTAAATGATCTATTCTCCCCATAAGGAACACAGAGAGACTAGGGAGAGACAATAATGGGTTGAGAAAAAGATACAGATTAAACATGAATGACTTAGTCTCTAAATCTACAAAAGTATTTGCTGAAAAGGCAGAAAGATGACTATAAATTTGTACAAAGAAACAAACAGCAACTTCCTTTCAAGGGATACAGAGATATTAAAATCCAAATTGCTGTCAAATGATTAAAAGATAAATAATTATAAAGGGCAATTGGCTCATGGGGAGATTGAGTCAAATATTTACTGTGTTAGGCGGTAGAGAACAAGAATTAATTTGACATTGCCCTTGCTTAGAAATGAATTTCTACCATTCATTGAATTTTACTATGTTCCAAGCTCTGTGTTAAGCAATGTATACAAATCATGTCATATCATCTTTAAGGAACAGACTGGGGAATATATATTATTATTCGCATTTTACGTATGTGGACACTGAGGTTCAGAAAATGTCAGTAAATGGCAGAGCTGGCATTTGTCTAATTCTAAAGGCTGAGGTCTTAGGCATCACTGCTTAGCGGAGCAGTCAGGTAGATAAACAAAGGATTTTTATGGAGAGTAACATGTGCCAAATAAGGGATGCATAAAATGGATGCTTGTGATAATGAGCTGGTTGAGGTACTGTAGCTCCTACTGCAGGGAATAGAGGCTCCTCAGGAGGATCTGGCCTTCTTCTTCCTGAAGTCACTCGTGCTCCATTTGCTTCAGGAGCCATTGCTCTGCCTCCCACAGCTTCAGGTTGAGAATCTTTGCTCTCTAATGATGCTCAGCTTTTAGCTTCTCCTGGTGCCCCACGGCTTCTCTTCTCCATTACTTCCCATAAGACCTGGAATTCTTTATGCTGCTTCAGTTCCTTCTGTTCATCACACCGTTTTAGTTGTTCAGAGCCCATCTTGGAGGGGACTCCCAGCTTCTTCTCCTGCACCTCCTGCCATTGTCTCAGGCCCTCAGTTCCTTTCATTCTTTGCACCAGCTCATACATTTGGATGTAGCCTTCCACCTTGATACCCCAGGAGGACTGAAGTAGCATAGATTCTGTACACTGGGACTCATGTTTGCCGTCGGTTCCATTTGGTGGTGTTGTGGGGGTGACTGATGAGAATCTAGGGTTTCTGACAGAAGATTTGGGAAGAAATAAAGGTTGGTCTAGGGCTGAGGTAGACAATGTTGATGTCTCAGAGGGAGGTGGGATGTCTTGCATATGGGGTAGAACATAATCTACTACCTATCCAGAGTAAGAAGATAGCTTGGAGAGTGTATTAGTCAGGGCTTTCTAGAAACAAAACCAACAGGAGATATCTGTAAATATGAGATTTATAAAAGTGTCTCATGCAACCGTGGGGCCAGAAGAGTCCAAAATTCATAGGGCAGGCCGTGAGGCTGGCAACTCCAATGGAGGGTCTTCATGAACGCCACAGAAGAGGCTGGCTGGCTGAAGAAGAGTGAAAATTCTTTCTTCCCCCTGAAAAGTCTTCAACTGCTTGGAGCAAATCCAACTGACTGGATTCTCTCATTTGTGAAGGACACACAGTTAATTGTAGATGAAATCAGTCACAGATGCAATCAATTGACTGATGATCCAATTAACTAATTTTCTGGTTTATCAACCAGCCATGAAATATCCTTACAGTAACAGGCCAGTGCTTGGCTGCCCAGACAATTGGGCACCATCACTTGGCCAAGTTAACACCTAACCTAACCATCACAGATGAGTAATAGCTTTTGTGTGCCAAGAAGGAAGTCTAAGAATGATCATTTTCCAATGAGAAATTCTATCAAAATATTATTTCGGATAGATCCTGAAACACACAAACATTTTCTAAGTAGCAGTTTCAAAAAGAACTGAGCATGAACTAATTAAAAATAGATAAATTTCTTCAAAACTAAGAACTTTCATCTATCAAAAATCTCCATTAAAAGGGTGAAAAATGCAAGCCACACTGGAAGAAGATATTTGCAATAGAGCTTATCCAGGCTGTATTAAAAGCTCCCATAAATCATTAAGAGAAAGACAAACAATGCAATTAAAGAACAGGCAAAAGGCTTAAATAGGTATTTTATTAGAGATAATATCCAAATGGCCAATAAACATATTAAAAGGTATTCAACCTCATTACTTATCAAGTAAATACAAACTATAAACAAGTTAGATGCCATTATCATCCCACTAGGATGGGTAAAATTAAAACAACTAACACTACTGAGGGCTGGTAAGGAACCAGAATTCTCATGATGGTAGGGATGTGTTGGGGATTTAATCATGTCCTCTTCAAAAGACATGCTCAAGTCTTAATCTGCATTCCTGCGGGTGTGAACCTACCTTAAATAGACCTTTGATGATATTATTATTATCATAGAGACTCCTTGGAGTATAGGAGATTCAAAGATCCTATATAGATGGGACCAAGTTCAATCAGGGTAGGCCTTAATCCATATAACTGGAGGCCTTATAAAAAGAGAAAATGTGTAGGCAGTTAGTCAGAAGAAGGTAGAAGCCAGAAGTCAGAGAAATCCACAAAAGGAGATCAAGGAGACAGATTTCCATATGATGGAGACAGAAATGCGGAGGAGAAACCTCAAGGACTGTGGCAAGCCAGCATCAGAGCACTACAGATTCCAGAAGAAAGCATGGACAACCTTTTTTTTGCTTCCAAAAAACCATGATACAATAAACTCCTGTTCTTTAAGCCATCCAGTTTGCGGCATTTGTCATAGCATCCCTGGCAAACTAAGACAGTGCAGATTGATCCAGCCGCTTTGGAAAACTGTTAGCATTACCTGCCAAAACTAAACATATGTCTATCCTGCATTCCAAATATTTTACTCCTGAGAATACCTACAAGAGCAATGAATGCAAGTGTCCATAAAAAAGACATATACAAAAATTTTCACTGTAGTTTTGTTCATAACAGTGCCAAACTAGAAATGATCTTAATTTCCATCAAAAAGAAACTGGTCTATTAATAAAATGGAATACTACAGATCAATAAAGAAGACTACTACATACATAAATGAATCTGAAATATATTATGTATGCATGATTTAATTTATGTGAATTTCAAGGACAGGCAAAACTAATTTATGTTGCTGGAGGTCAGAATAATGGTTATTTCTTGGGGTATTGACTGAGAAGATACATGAATGAACATTCTGGCATGCTAGAAATATTTTATAACTTGATCTGGATAGTTATTACATGTGTGTATATATATGAAAAAATATTGAGCTCTAATCTTAAATTAATATACCTTATGCTATAAACTTTACTATGTACATATTCATATATTTACACATATATCTTATATCTTAATAATAAGTAAACAAAAACATTTTTAACACAAGACTAAAGCATGGAGGTACATAATATATACACTCAGATTCCACGACTTTTTTTTTTTTTTTTTTGCTTGTGGAGGCTCTGGTAATCGAACCAGGGTCTCCCACATGGCAGGTGAGAATTTTATCACTGAACTATCTTCACACTGACCTAGATTCTATGATTTTAAAACAGCTTTATTGAGCTATAGTTTGCAGATCCTAAAATTAGCCTATTTTAAGTGCACAATTCAGTGATTCTCTGTAAATTTATAGAGCTGTGCAATCATCATCACACTCCAGTTTTAGAATATTTCCATCACCCTCCAAAATTCTTTCAAGCCCATTTGAGTGACAATCCCTGCTCCTGTGTCACCAGTCTGAGGTAACAAGTGATCTGCTTTCTGTCTCTATAGATTTGTCCTTTCTGGGTGTTACATGTAATTGGAATCATCTATGTGGTCTTTTATAGCTGGCTTCTTTCAATTAGCAAAATGTTTTTGAGGTTCATCTGAGTTATAGCATGCATCAGTGTTTACTTCCTTTTTGTTAATGAGTAGTGTTCCTTTATATGGATATACCACCATTTGTTTATTCATTCACTAGTTGATGGGCATGTAGATTATTTTTTTGCTATGATTTTTATGCCTAAAGTTGATTCATTTTTATCAAAAATGAATTTTTATCAAAAAATACAACATATCCTCCTTTGAGATTCTGCTGTCTTAAAGTAAAAGACAACACCTCCATATGTCACCACACTAAAATCAAAAGTAAAGGAAAGAAAACAAAACAAAACTTTGAATTGGAAAAGAAATCTAAAGGATGGCTAGAAAATTTTCCTACCATACCAGCAAATAGCTCATCATACTCAATTTAGCCCTACCAAGATTTAGAGACAAGAAAACTCAGTGTTGGAAATCATCAAGGTGAGATCAT